>CABEEJ010002214.1:92903-120047 GCA_901482245.1 Timema douglasi
AATACGGGTGCACACGAATTGCGGAACGACTAATACGGGTGTACACGAATTTCGGAACTAATACGGGTGCACACAAATTGCGGAACGACTAATACGGGTGTACACGAATTTCGGAACTAATACGGGTGCACACAAATTGCGGAACGACTAATACGGGTGTACACGAATTGCTGGAACGGCTTATACGGGTGCACATGAATTGCGAAACAACTAATATGGGCCCACACGAATTTCGCAACTAATACTGGTGCACACAAATTGCGGAACAACTAATACGGGTGCAAATGAATTGCGGAACAATTAATATGGGTGCACACGAATTTCAAAACGACTGATATGGGTGCACACGAATTGTGAAACAACTTATCTGAGCCCAGTAATACCCTTATACGAACTGCGGTGTAAAAATTAAATTCATAATAACTTTGTTCATAATGGAACATAGAAGTTAGGTTAGGTTGGATTAGGTTAGGTTAGGCTAGGTTATGCTACGTTAAGCTAGGCTAGGATGGGTTAAACTAGTAGCTAGGAGTTGAATGGGATTACAGGTTCTCACGCAATTCTTGTGGACCTGCTTACAGGTATATTTTATTCAGCAATTTGAGTGGGCCCACTAAACTATAGCTTAAGGGTTAGTTCACATTCAGTTGTAAATTAATGATATGAGGTCTGGTTGTTGGGTTGGTCTTACAGGCATGTAGAGATAAATCCCCAATCAACATTATAATAGCTATAAAAATATATTCAAAATTTTATAATTAATAACTAAATATCTATATTCTGAAATGTTGACAAATTCCTGAGTCTCAAGAATCTTAAAGATTCGAGAGACTTGAAGGATCCCCCTAATCTTCGAGGTTCTAACCTCGGTCTGGTATGTATTGTAATACAGGTAGAGATTTCCCGACTGTGACTTTCCCACACCTTTTCCGCGCTGATGCGGGTGTGTTTCTTTCAAGCTACCTTCCTAATCATCTACCCATTATAACACCTTGTTGTTGTACGCACAGTTATAATTTCCTGTGGTTCGTGTTTGGCCAAACTATCATCATGTTAGCTTCTTTAGTGCTGACTGACAGCTCACAGCTGAAAGCTAAAAGCTTTGAAAAGTTACAGTTAAAGTTAAAGGGTGTTTTTATCCAAAGTAGTTTTCCACCTTTCCTCCACACAATTGCTAAATATAACCCTCTTAATCTCTCACGCGTTAGACTAGTGACTAGTACATAAACGTGTAGCCCGATTGGGTAGTAAGAAGTAGTACTAAACAAAAATGTAGGGTTGATATGCACTTAAAAAACGGGGAAAACTTGAAAAAATCTGGAAATTTTAAAACTTTTAAAGCTTACATTAACTACATTAATGTGAAAGAAGGAATTTTAAAAAAAAGTGTATTTAAATCCATGCGTAAGGAAGGTGAGGAAAATATTCAGGGGAATTTACCCCGGGACACCTGGCTGGGATTCCAGCCCTCACCTTTCCACCACCCTTAACAAAACAATACGAGACTGATGCCTTGGCTCCCACACACACTATATTTCGGACTATTAAGTTAAAATCCCTAATAAAAATAATGGGGTATATGACTAGGGTTAATTCTATAAGAAATACGCCTGCAATTATAATGAGATACAGGCCTAAATGTGAAACCCGTTTCGGTGGTCATACGGCCTAAGGTGCCACTTTCTAAATAGACTGTATTGTTGAATACAGGTAGATTGAAGTTCAAATCCCAGGTGTTTTTTCCTACATGGTTTCTCACTCTCCTTCCAAGCACATTCACGTACGTTTTATAATCCCTACATTAGTGTATTTAATAAATATGTGTGTAATTTGAGAGGGTTGTGAAACTGTTTTGTGTGTGTGGTTTTTTTTTTATATAAGGGGAAAAGTGAAGTCAAACAAGGATAAGTCAGGCGTGCTGGCCGCTCGTCCAACTTTTACGGTTAGTACACGTAATAAAGAAAGAGGCACTTACTTCGTCCCTACCTGCTCGTCAATCCAGAAGAGCATCACCTCGCCGAAAGTGATGTTGACAGCTGTCAATTTGACGACCTGTAACAGTATCACACAAGAGAGGTTTTTTTAAACTAACCAAGACGCGCAAGGGTGTGTACGCGGACAAAGAAGTCAGTCACGTCTTATTTGGTTGGACGGGGACGGAGAGGTAGGAGTTCGAATCCCGGACAGGTGAGCTACACTTGTATTTTTTTTTTTTTACCAAATGGTCTACCAGGCTCCTTCCACGTAACTTAAGATATTTTTTTCTAAATTTTACCCTCCTCATTCTAGCCCCACTATCGCAATTAAAGTGAATATAGCTCGGATGGGTTTTAATATGTGCTTGGATGGAAAAATAATGGTTGGCGTAGTAGCTGTAATGGTTACACACTCTTACCTTAGCAATGATATTATTACACATGTTGAGTTAATTTTTACTAATTTAAACATATTTTTAACGGGTTTTTTGGTGTTAGTATTCAAATGTTTAGAAATTCTTGTTTTTTTTTAGCACTGCATCTTACTACCCGTTCGGTTTATACGGCTATGTACTAGTTACACTAATGTATAAGGGATTCGAAAGTTTTAATTCTTACGTGAAGTGCACTCAAATTCACGTGGGGAGAGAGTGGAAAAACATTTTAGAAAAACCCCTCAGTACACCCGACCGAGATTTGAACCTCAATCTCTCTGTCATCAGCAGTCTAGTATAACACGAGAGTGGCGCGTTAGAAATTATTTTCAAGTTTATAAATAAATAGCTTATTAGGATAGGTTTCAAAAAGAAAGCTTTTTTGTGGGGTTTTACGTCTAATCTTAGAAAGTAGAATATTAAAAAACAATTATTAGACTGTGTTCATACAGTTTCAAATCAAGATGAAGAAATGTATATCCAAACAAAACTTTAATATAAGGAGTAAGGCTTAGTAGGATAACTTAGATAAAATGCTTCCGCATTTGGGTTAATAGAAAATTGGGAAAACCACATATAAAAATCAAGAGATAAACCCCAGTGCAACAGGTTAGGATTAGAGCCATGATTTCCTCGTCAATGGCAAATAAAAACCAATATGAGCCCGATGCCTTTTTAGACCACTTGGTCACAACTAAGGATGACTCAGTATCAGCCTAACCAAGGTGATGACGATGGTTTCTTCTTAAGAATGGCACCCAGCATTCGCCTTGTGATGAGAGTGGAAAAGGTGAAGGGGGAAATCTACATAATGTAATAAACCGTTCCTTTCGCGCCACCCCCTTCTCTCCGTTCAACCAACTTGAACACGTGTCGTGCATGTAACGAAATCTGTGATTAAAACTGATTACTAGACATGAGGGGGAGAGACGCCTAGCCTCGCGACGCACAGACTCTCAACGTAATGGTTCAATTAGTCAACTTGCGTAAGTTCCGGCACGACTGCGTGACGATACAAGTTTTAACTTTTGGTTTACGTTCTTGCGTGTCAGTAACTTGGATTTAAACTTTAGAGATGTTAAGGAGGTAGTGATTAGGATGTATATGAATGTTATAAAACAATCATTAATACTTTCGCTTATAGTATTTTATAGTTTGGAACAAAATTCTGTCATTAATAAAATAGTTTCAAATCTATTACTCTCCACAACTCAAGTATAATTATAGTGCTATTTATTATGTAAAACACCTACTTGATATCCATTTTGAACAAAATAGCTATTTGACTCAATGACCGAACGTTCTGTAACGATGTTCCAAATAACAGATATCTAAAACCAACAACCCGGTAATATGGAGGCTCTACACTCACGAAGGCTCACCAAGTCTCACCAAGTGTGATCGAGACCTCTCCCCGTCGAATGGGACACACATGCACGCAGCAACACATCCACTCCCGTGGCTTGGATAAAGAAGACTGACTGAGACGCGAACCAAATCAGCGCCTCGCACAGACCCTAACAATCTAGTTGTCAACATGACTTCGCGAACATCCACTTCTGGGATGTTCGAGTTTGGCCGAGTAATTACTGGGATGTCCGCGAAACGCCCAGAGCGCTAGTCTTCACCCTTCTTTTTGTTCTATGTGTTTCCCTTCCTCTCCCCCTCTTCTGAGAACGTCTAAGACCTGTTTGTGCTATATAACAGCAGGTGTTATTTTGTATGGGACTCATTGTATCACTGGCTCTTACCAGGTGAGGGCGCTGGTTTATAACTAATATTTGGGGATATTAATCAAAATTCTCTTTGGCTTTAAATATGGGGAGAAATATCATTCAAAATTACTGTTTAGCGCTTCTTTTCATGTTTATGAATGGAGATTTTAATTTGGTTTGACGTGGGTGAACCACGGATTCATAATAGTAAATTTCTAGGAGAATTCATGTTAGACTTAGTACGCCTTATTAACTGTAGGTGCACCCGAGCCTTTATCTTAGCGAATCTTAGCAATCGTTTGATATAATCTTGGGTATTTTTAGATGATATAAGTTCACTTAGTTATGAAGGTATTTTATATGGAATTAGGTTATCATGAGCGCAACGGGAGTTTGCGGAACTTATTGTACACATCTAAACTTATTTGTAATAATATTAGGTTATGCTTCGTTACTTAGGATTAGCACTCAACGGCCATTGTTGGGATCTCTGTATAAAATATTCGGCCGCTAAGTCATGTATATATTTATAGGAATGTAAAGCTAAATTTTATGAGCGCTTTATCTTATATATTTAATTTAAACTTCAGTTAATGCTATGTGCACTTAAAACTAAATATGTCAGCCATCTTGTGTTTATGGATGTAAGCGCGCCCTTGGGCGGCAGATTTGAATCTTGGCTTCAAACATTCACTCTAACGTTCCCTCTGTGGGGCGGTTAATATTTTGTAAGTCATAGTGGCTCAGTCAATATTTTTCCAGACTAAGCGTAGGCTCATTAAGCCTTTAATGTACTATTGTATCAACTCTATCATTGTAATTTAACTAACTGAAATAAAAACTATGTTTCTCTTGTGACCTCATGGTTGTTATTCGAGCACGCTTCCTGCGCCCAATATGAGCGTCACAGTTCTAAGGCATCACTCTCGTGTTGGGCTGGTCTGCTGATGATGGGGAGATATAATCCTGGTCAGGTCTACTGAGGGTGTTTTTTGCTAAATGATTTCTCACGCTCCTTCCATAAAAATTCGCGTGGTTTACCTCTAAAATGCGTCCTTCCTCATAGCCCCATTAGAGTAGTTGTCAGATATGCGTGTAACTTGCGTATAGTGCGATGATGGAAAAAATAGTTATGGCCAATTTTTTTAAATTTTGGATTTGCAAAAATAATGTATAAACCTAAGTAAACTAATCTCAAATGAAGTATACACTGTCATTTATCATTTAAAAAAATCCATAGTTAGCCATTTTGACGAATTGTTAAAGCCATTTTTAGAAAACTTTAACTTTACAAATATCGGTCATTTGTAAACTACACTTAATTTTATCGTTTGAATTAAAATTACCATTTTTCCTTGAAGCATGTTCACATAACATCTAAATATCAAGTTTGAACGAAATCCATTGAATCGTTTCAGCTGTGGTCCCAGATACAGACAAAGGAACACAATTATAAGACCCACCATTTTATATCGGGGACAAATAAAACGTAAAGATACATCATTATCCCCAAGGTCAAAAATGGTTATGATTTCAATATTTCATCAATATGAAAACATAATTAATTGGAACTCTATGATCAAGTTCGTATTGTACCAAATAGTCAAACACAAGCCACTACTACTCTACGCATTACAGTTAGGCCACGAAACCCTTCTGGTTTACTAGTGACGATAAAATCGGAGTTCGAATCTTGGACGGGGACAGGGGAGGTGGTTTTCATCAAATAGTTTTCTCACTTTTCCTTCATAAAGATTTGGGTACTTTTCCTCTGAATTCTACCTCTGTCCTCACTACTCTATTATCGTAGATGTGCAGATATTCTGGTAGCACGTGAAACCATTAGTTTACTAAATCAAATATATGTTTTTAAATCTCAATAATAACGTTATTCATCGTTTTATAACAAAATGTGAGGGATTGAGGTATAGACAAACAGGAGATGAAAATTTTCCGGCAAATATTCCAGGTCATTGAATCTCGTGGAAAAGGGAGGCATTCGTAAAGGGTCTGATTATAATATTGAATATCAATATATCTTATCTACAAAAGACCCGACGTTAGTTTATTGTAGTTGATTGGTGAATGTGAGAAAAGAACCGTCTGTAATCGCTGTTATTTCTTTATTGTAACTTATCTGATAAGGTTTCTGGTGTTAACGTCCTTGGGATAAATTAGGCCGAAGTGGAAAATTTAAACCTTGGGATACATAGATTGTATTAGTACCTATAAGGATGCTAGGAAAATTTTCAGATAAAAACTAAACGAAATTTGTTATCTCATATTTATTGGCGTGACAAGTGTCCTTGTCATCTTAAAACGGCTCTACCATAAACACACAAACAGGATTGTAGGATAGAAATTTTTCGCCGCCTATTATTATAGATCCGGTCTATCCGTATTTTAATAGAGCTAATTGGATAGAGGTGAATAGGTTCTCATTTAGACGAAATGTGAAAGCATTTAGGTGGAGGTAGCGTGAGAAACCGTGAAAACCACCTTCGGTACACACGGCCGAGGCTCGTGCCTCAACCTCCCCCATCACCGTCAAACCAAACTAGACGAGCTTGACGTTCATTCCACGGGCCCACCGACGCAGGTGACCCAAGATGTTGTTTCTTCTTCGCTAAGGGGGCCCATTTAACTGTTGGGTGTTTAGAGGAGTGATTAATGTCGCTGCTGCCGGAACCAGACCATTATTAAAAAGAGGAGAGGCGGAGTTTTGGCTCCTACCAAGACAGGAAGAGAAGAGAGCGGTGAATGGGAGGTTAATATTATAGTTGGAGACATCCTGGTGCCCCTTGGGCACAGACAATTATATACCAGACTAACGGCCTCCAGGTTAAAGTGACTGCGCTCCGTGGTCGAGCTTGAGTTCTTCAACACGAGTATCGCTAGGTGCCATCAAGGTTTTTTTAATAGCTAATTTTAAACATGGTTTTGCTGAAGAAGAAACAAATATATTTTTCGAGTCAATCGACCGGTTACCTCAAAGTTAGGTTCAAGTAGTGACCCAACCCCCTCTTCACATAATCCTACCTCACAAAGGGTTTAAGCAGCCTGTCTATTACGATTATAATGCTCCGTAAATAACGAACATGTTAAAAGTTAGTAGTTTAACAACGGTACATTTGGAAATTCTTTAAACACTGAGTATTTACACTAGCAAACCCCAGTGTTGATGGACTAGACCTGGCTCAAGGAGCGCAGAGAAACTTCCATAGTTATGAAGATTTGGTGTAGACTTGACTGTTCCCTGAGGCCGTGAACAAACCTTCAATTATTTTCATATCAATATACGTGTGCTAGGTATGACCCACCTGCTGTAGTATAGTGGTCAAAGTTCCCGACTACAAATCCAGAGGTACCGGATACAATCCCCGGTGCTCACAAATTTTCCTGTGGAGCAATGGGCCTAGAACGAGGTAAACTCAGCCTCGTAAGGACAAATGAGAAGCTTCTTTAATAAATAAGTATTCCGCCTCGGTGGCGTGGTTAGCTAACGTGCTAGTTTCATGTTGAGCTAGACTTCCGAGGAGTGGGAGATTGAGGTTCGAATCTCGGTTGGGTGAGCTGGGGGTAGTTTTTCCTAAATGGTTTTCCACTATCCCTCCACGAAAATGCGGGTTCACTTCCTATAAATTTAACCTTCCCAATTCCTAACCCATTCGAATAGCTAGTGCATAGGTGAATAACCCAAACGGGTAGTAAGACGTGGTGATAAATAAATAAAATAAGTATCCGTTCCTGTATAGAAAAATGAAATTAACTTCCTGAGGGTTCGTTGTGATGACTACATGACACCCTCTATCCGCAAGCATTGGCACTATATTCGCCAACATGCGGTAGCCACTCGGTTGGTATAACTTTAGGGGCTGATGCCATGGAGTTTTCATAAGTAAGTATATTTAATACTATTTACCGCAAACAAAATATAAAAATTTGAGGTTTTTATTTTCAAAGCGAATGTATTTAATTAGGAATCCTAATATTCAAGAGGAGAGCTGCATATATTCCACTCACTGTAGGAATTGACTTCTGAAAGGCCTTTTTCCCTACCATAAATCTACTATATAGTAGGATATTGGTAGGAAAAAAGACCTTTCAGAGAGTAATTCCTACCGTGAATGGAATATAGGAAGTTAATTAATAGTAAATAATTAATAGTAAGGTTATATCTTCTTTTTTATTCCCTACTCCTTATTTTATTTTATTTTCTTCTATGACGACGACATGTTTCGGTGAGTTTTCACCATCTTCAAGTTTTATTTGTATTAAAGATGATATATTTTACTTCATACTGTTTCAATGATGGTGAAAATTTACGGTTTTATATGAAATAATTTTTAGTGGGTTTATACATATTGTTGATCATTTCACTAAAAATGATACGTACAATATGTATAAGCTTTATACATAGTGTTGATCATCTCACTAAAAATTATTTCATATAAAGCCGTAAAATTTCACAATCATTCCAATAGTATGAAGTAAAATATATCATCTTTAATACAAATAAAACTTGAAGATGGTGAAAAATCACCGAAACATGTCGTCGTCATAGAAGAAAATAAAATAAAATAAGGAGGAGGGAATAAAAAAAGAGGGAATGCCAGGCCTCCACCGTGGTTCGGATTCCACGTTAAGCTGTAGGTCCTCCATTTCATCTCACAACCACCCTACCATTACACATTAGCGTAAGTGCGTATAACCCGAACGGGTAGTAAGACGCGGTGCTAATAATAATAATAATAATAAAGAATATATAACCTTACTATCAATTACTATTACTTCTTACCAAATAAACATGAACATTATTAAAAATATTAGGAAATAGTTGAGGATTTAATAGTACTTATCTTTTAACTTTAAAGAAACTATAAAACCAAACATAAAATCCCTTCATTAATTGTAGCGATAGACATGTTGTCTATATAAGCACCATACAAGCCAAATTTGTGCCGCCAGAAATTACGTCATCCTTGTGAGAAACTCAAGGAGCTAAAAGAGGTTCTCGTCTACATAAATAATACTAGAATCATGCCTCCAGCCACGACGTCGTAGTTTTGAGAAAATCAAGGAACTAAAGGAAAGAGCCGAGAACAACTGGGTAGTGATAAACTTGTATCGTCAAGTATTATAACATTATTGCTCAAACAAGCTCTTTGTATTCTACATGAGAACACATTAAAATAATTGTAATTTGTTGAAAACAGTTTTCAACTTTTGGGGACTCTTACATATTTTTAAAAAAAAATAGTATATATTAAAAATAAAGATCCAAGCCAAAGTCCTAGAAATGTGGTTCATTAGGCTACGGCCATGTTTGTAATCTGGCGTGTGACCCAAAGTAACTTACGTTTGTGACTGAGCCAGTTTCATAATCAGACTGAGTACAACTCAAGTGCTGCATTAAATTAAATACAAGAACCCACCAAGATCAGAATGGAATGGGCCAGTTTCATAATCAGACTAAGTACAACTCAAGTAGCTGCACTACACTAAATACAAGAACCCACCAAAATCAGAATGGAATGGGCCAGTTTAATAATCAGACTGAGTACAACTCAAGTGCTGCACTACACTAAATACAAGAACCCACCAAGATCAGAATGGAAAGAGCCAGTTTCATAATCAGACTAAGTACAACTCAAGTGCTGCACTACACTAAATACAAGAACCCACCAAGATCAGAATGGAATGGGCCAGTTTCATAATCAGACTGAGTACAAATCGAGTGCTGCATTAAATTAAATACAAGAACCCACCAAGATCAGAATGGAATGGGCCAGTTTCATAATCAGACTAAGTACAACTCAAGTGCTGCACTACACTAAATACAAGAACCCACCAAAATCAGAATGGAACGGGCCAGTTTCATAATCAGACTGAGTACAACTCGAGTGCTGCACTACACTAAATACAAGAACCCACCAAGATCAGAATGGAATGGGCCAGTTTCATAATCAGACTGAGTACAACTCGAGTGCTGCATTAAATTAAATACAAGAACCCACCAAGATCAGAATGTAATGGGCCAGTTTCATAATCAGACTGAGTACTATGTGTCGTATAGGTGTCGTCTTGTATTTAGTATATCGCCTCACTTGAGTTGTACTAAGCTGTCTGACTCAGAAACTCGCCATAAGTCGCTGTCAATAGGCCGTATTCACTCAGTCTGAACACAGGGTGTACCACAACTTAGCCGACAAGCTCCACCAACGTGTTATAGAAATAATTTGAAATTAAATAAAGTTAATATACACAATAGGGTTATGGGGCACTCTAATGGAGTTATTGACGTACTTACATGTCATGAAAAATACTAAATGTACAGTACATAGCTGTAATTATTTATTACTCTGATATTAATTTACACGTTTATGATATCAATCATCTCCATATGTACTGTTCAAAACGCCTTCTCATCTGACGCTGTGACACGTTACACCATGGCGTGTTCACACTGAATGTCAGAAAGTTCGTTTCTGAGAGCATTGGTGGCGTTGGTTATCACCTGTATCAGCTGCTCTAGTGTATCTGGCTTACATCTGCTGCATCTCGCTAAAGTAGCAGGACTAAACCAATGTGGATGTTAACTTTTCAATCCAAATGCTGCCTCGAACACGTTGACGGAGTTTGTTGGTTACGTCAAGGTACCCCCTGTACTTTTAAAAAAAACATTTAGCACCTCATCTTACTACCCGTTTGGGTTATACGCTTATGTACTAATTCCGCTAGTAATTTAAGTATCAGAGGGTGTTTATCCGCATTAGAGTGGAGGTAAAGAGGAAAACAATTTTGCAAAAACCACCCTCAGTAGACCAGACTGAGATTCTAGCCTCTATCTACCCGTCGTCGGCGATCTAGATCTAGTCTACTGCGAGAGTAGTGCGTTAGACTACGTTAGACCACTGAAGCTGGTACACACCCTGTATAACATGGCTTTGTGTGCTGGCGGCGACGCAAGTATGGTCGAAGCCTTAGACAATATTTCTAACGTCACATTTTAATCAAACAGAGAGGTGGAGACACTTAAACACATCCGCGTTTTACCACCCTTCTGGGCTATGCTCTTTTAATTACACTGATGGGCCAGGGATGAAGAAGATATAATTTTAAGAAAACATGCCTGCATTTCCGTGGAGGGAGAGTTAGAACACCTCGCCAAGATTTGAACCCCAACCTCCCTTTCATTGGCAAACCAAACTCGGCGAGCTTGATATTTAGTCCGCGTGGCCACTGGTGCAAGTTTTATTTTTTTGTAATTATTTTAATTCAAATTTAAAAAGAGCTTGTTTAATGTATAATCGTCTCTTAAAGGTGTAAATATAGGGGTTGCTAGAAAAGTTGAGTGTTTTTGCAGTTTTTATAGCAAAACTTTTTTGGGTAAAACAAATAAAATATTGCTATAATATAAATATATAGTTTAATTTTATTCACATGGTGATATGGTGTCTGTCATGAGCATAGCAGCATTTGATAACAAACCTTTTTAATGAAGAGAAATAGCTGTCGTTAAATTACATGACACTCTTGATAGATTAGTAAGACATGTTAGGTCATCATGTGAAGCAAATTAAACTCTGTGTTTGTATTAAAACAATATTTGATTTATTTTGACCAAAAATAAGTTTTGATGTAAAAACCGCAAAAATACCTGTTCTCGCATTCTCTACATCTCCACCTAAACACCTACACGCATTTTACTTTTATGGTTTGATTTGTATATTTTTAGGCAAGTGTTATTATTATTATTATTAGCACCGCGTCTTACTACCCGTTCGTGTTATACGCACTTACGCTAATGTGTAATGGTAGGGTGATTGTGAGATGAAAGACCTACAGCTTAACGTGGAATCCGAACCACGGTGGAGGCCTGGCATTCCCCACATTCACAAGATGTCTTGTCAGAGGTGAAGGAAGGGTTTGGTAATCATATAAATCTGTGCCGGGACCGGGGATTGAACCCCGGCCGCCAGCATAGAAGTCTGACACCTTACCCCTAGACCGCCAGGTCACCTTCAGGCAAGTGATAAATTAAACCTTAAAACTACCTATCCCGTCTTAGCCATGATGCTTTTCAACGCACACTTAAACAACTTATTACAAATATACTTAATTTTATAGTGGATAAACAGATATCATAGATGATCGTACCCACCTCGGTGGCGTAGTTAGCTAACGCGCTAGTTTCGTAATGGGCAAGACTGCCGATGTTGGAGAAATCAAGGTTCGAATCTTGGTCGGGTGAACTGGGAGTGTTTTTTTCCTAAATGGTTTTCTACTCACTATACACGCAAATGCGGATTCACTTGCTTTATATTCAAATTTTCCAATTCCTAATCCATTAGCGTAATTAGTACTTAGCGTACAACCCGAACGGGTAGTAAGACGCGGTGCTAATAATAATAATAATAATAATAATTTTGTAATGTTTCTATTATGCTCTTGTTTCCCAGGAGGATGTATGAATCCTCAGTAATCAGTCTCTCACTGAAGCATATGATATTCCGTGTGTGACGGCATAGACACCTTGAGCTTGTGTACTCAAATGGTGGCACATTAATGACGTGTATCGTCTTGTCTACTTTTAATGTATTTGAGGTATTTAACGTGCACTTTCTGAATCGACTGATTATATCGGGACACGACTTATAAACTATCTTAAATCTAGAACAGACACGACATCCAGCCCCCAGCCATTAATTCATCACTGTGAAAGCTGAATCCCACATTTCATCAATGATACATTTTTCGCCATGCCAAGAATCGCACTCTGGACCTTTAGCTCCGTAGGTAGACACGCTACCGACTGAGCTAATGTGTTGGTCCTCCGTGTGTACAACCATGTTTAATCGACCGTATTTGACCAATTTATGAATATTCAGTAGTCAGATAAAGCTGTAGTCTTGTTGCACTCACCTGGCCAGGAGATGCTTCTGGGCGTGCGCAGACATGTATCAACAAGACGCTGGGGAGCTTCATGACGTGGTCAACCGTGATATTCCCCGAATCAGGCACCTCCTCAGAAATAGGGTGAGCAAAGCCCTGTAAGAACATAATAGAACTATAACCTGCATCGGTGGTCACATGGTCAAACTAGAATGCCGGTAACAAAGATACAGGGTTCAAATTCAAGTTGAGTACATGGAGAAAAGTTTTTCCTATATGGTTTCCCACTCCCCTTCCACGCACATTTGGGTATATTTCCTCCAAACTCTACCTTCCTGATCCCTTACTCTATAAGGTGGTTCGGAATCTACTCTCATCAGATAGTCACAGGCGTATATAGCTCGAGCGTTTCCCACTCTTCCTATTGGCTCAGGAGATAAGAGCTACCACAATCCCGGTAACGTAAGGTCACAGCGTGCCGCCACAACTTGAGGCACTTCCGCCATCCCGGTAACGTAAGGTTACAACGTGCCGCCACAACTTGAGGCACTTCCGCCATCCCGGTAACGTAAGGTTACAACGTGCCATCACAACTTGAGGCACTTCCGCGATCCCGGTAACGTAAGGTTACAACGTGCCGCCACAATTTGAGGCACTTCCGCGATCCCGGTAACGTAAGGTTACAGCGTGCCACCACAACTTGAGGCACTTCCGCCATCCCGGTAACGTAAGGTTACAGCGTGCCGCCACAGCTTGAGGCACTTCCACAATCCCGGTAGTGCAAGGTTACAACGTGCCGCCACAGCTTGAGGCACTTCTGCGATCCCGGTAACGTAAGGTTACAGCGTGCCGCCACAACTTGAGGCACTTCCGCCATCCCGGTAACGTAAGGTTACAGCGTGCCGCCACAGCTTGAGGCACTTCCACAATCCCGGTAGTTCAAGGTTACAACGTGCCGCCACAGCTTGAGGCACTTCCGCCATCCCGGTAACGTAAGGTTACAGCGTGCCGCCACAACTTGAGGCACTTCCGCCATCCCGGTAGTGTAAGGTTTACAACTACTTGGGGCACATCTCCATAAATTTGCACTCCCAAATCGTGATAGTACAACGTCTTAGAAAATTCAACCATCACAGTGAGCTAACAATTGCAGTGGTACAGTTAAAACTATGGCAAATAGCTGTGGAGTCTAAGGGGTGCAGCAGCATGATGAGGATAGCTTTAATCAAAGTGAGTGCACTCGCATCAGCGCAGAATAAAGAAGAGAAATTCAGAGTAGTGAATTAATATTGGAAAATTTTGTGCACCACACACTACTTCCAGTCCAAAAATATTCAAACAAATGGGTTAGGGATTAATAAGATATAATTTAAAGAAAGTGTACCTACATTTTCATGGAGAGATAGATGACCAGGATTCAAATTACGATTTCCCTCCACCGGAAAACTATATATCCAAAATTAACCCGACAGTTGTATCCATATTCTCAGTGGTGCGGAGCAGTAATATTAACAAACACTTACTAATTTCAAAAGTCGTAAACGAAAATGGTTCCGAGTCTATAGCTCCCCTTTGCAGGATCAAGCCGTCACATGAGAGGGGGCATAGCCTACGTGATTTAACACCCTCATGCCCCTTGAGCCTGGTGGCAACTAATCCACCCCTTTTCCCCTAATGGAAGTTGCGAAGGGAGGTGATATTGTTTACCGTACTAATGCGCGCCATACTCTAGCCCGCGAATTATACACGCTAGCAATCACAGGTCTGTGTAGGAATATAGAATTACGATATTGCTCAAGGGTGGAAAGATCGATTGAGAAGGGAAAGAGGGGGGTTTCAGCCCACACATATTCAAGGGTTCAGTCAGCACTTTCTATGAGACGAGTGGAATTTCCCACTTGAATATGATTTCTAAAATAATAATATTCAGGGCCATCTCAAAGATTGTCAGAGCTCTCTATTCACTTGGCGATCTAACGAAGGTGCTATCTATGCAAGCCTGGATAGTAAAAATAGATAAATGATAAGGTGCACTGCACAGACTTTCTCTTTTGTCTTACAACAGAAACATTTACTAAAATCTAGTAAGATTTGTAAAATAAAATAATATACATTGTTAAAACATTGAGAAAAAGTTAATAATTTTGTCCACCAGATAGTGTAGCAATCAATCTCTGTTTTCAAACAGCTGCATAAGAAATGTATGGATATGTTTACTTATAGCTCAAAAACTTTTACGATTATAAAAAATATTCTGCTTAAATACTATCTACGCTAGTTAAAATGGCGGTTTTAACCTACCTCTTCTGTCACTGGTTCCGAGAAAACAATGTTAAGCTCAGCCGAAACGAATGAAAAATAAAAGGCGTGGGATTGGTACTCGTTTTTCATAGTTCTCAGTTTTTATCATCAGTTCACTTTTCACCGGTGCTTCTGTTTAGATGTTTATTGCGAATATATTATTAATATTAAATAACTATATTTAGATAATGTTATTTATTTAGAAAAAGAGTAATACTATCTTATTTAATTTAAATATTTATTTTTCCAAACATTAACACATTTTGTTGGAATGCACCCTTTGGAACGTTGCGCTCACCTTGGATCGGCTACTGGACTGTCCCTAAATATACTATATGAACGTTTTTTTTTTTTTTTATTATTGTTTTTTTTTGCACAACGTCTTACCACCTATCCTGGCAATACGTATGTAATTACATCAATCAAATAAGTAGGATAAAGGTGGAAGTTATAGGAAATGAGCCCCCCCGGTGGCTTGGAAAAAGAGAGGGAAACCATTTTTTTTATATATATTCTCAGTACACTCATCCAGGCTTCTAACCACGGACTATCTATCACCGGTTACCAGACTATACGAACTTGACGTTTAATCCGCGTTCTCACATGTGTCATTTTTACCTTAATTGTTCATGAAAATAGATGTCAAGTCGTTATCTATCCCACGACGGTGTGGTAACAGGATATAGGTATCAAACTAGATTAGTCTGATTTTCTGGGTGACCAGGAAGATGGAGTTCAGATCAGGATAGACTGTGTTAAAGTTTTTCCTTTCTGAATTGTTTCTCACACTTCCTTCACGAGAATTTGGCTACACCTTATTTAAATTATACCTTCCTCATTCTTACCCCCATCTTATTCTTAAGCCAACGACCGAAAGGTTTGGTTTTACGTAAATTATATCCATCCAGAGCTGTAAATGCACTCAGCCCTTTGGCTGGTTAGTGATGTCTGCACCATCTGGTAATAATTCCATGTACTAGGGGAGTTAATTAACTGTGGTGGCTACCCATTATCTTCCCCTTTGAATTTCTTTGATAGAGCGCAAAAGGGCTTACTAATTTTGCCGGAAAACTTATTTTCACATTCCTTCCAGGGTTCTCTGATCACAATCGACATAGAACCAATGGCTTTACCTCTCCTCTGAAGGAAGTTGTGCTCCGGATTTTCATCCCTCAAGAAAAATACGTCGATTTCGACTAGGTTTGAACACATGAACATCGGGTACTGAGGCGAGAACTTTACCGAGGTCGACCTTAACCTCATAAGTTTAAATATAAGGACAGTCCGGATGTATAATATTAAGAAAATGAAGATAATGCTCTTAATATTAATTTCAGTGCCACTACATTAAATTAGTGTTTCGGATCGCCCAAACTGACACGTAGCACGAAAAACTCGCCACAAGATGTTCTTGAAGGGACGGGCGTGGATGATAAATGCACCTACATACGAATGACCCAGCCGTGGTAGCTACGTAATCAAAATGTCGAGCTCATTATTTTATTCTGATGATTTGACAGCACATGTTTTTAATTCATTTTTTAAGATAATAAATTTAGTTTGGTTTTACCCATAATCGAGAGATCAGTAACTGAATTCCGGTTGGGTGCATTGAGGGTGTTGTTTTCCTAAAATAGTTTCCATTCTTCCCCTCACTTAAACTCGGGTACATTTCGTCTCGAATTCTACCTTTCTCATCCCATGCATATTAGCGTAGTTAATATGCATGTGTATTACCCGAACGGGTGGTGAGACGCGGTGATAAAACAAACAAAGAATAGCCTTCTGACCTGTGCGTCTCTCATACGTTGCCGCAGTCCGGCGTCGGGCTCCTCGGGGGATCCGGCGTCTTCCCAAACGCCACTGGGGCTGTGCATGCTGTCCAGCAAGAACACGTCATACCTGGGCCCTGTAACCAGCCAGAGCTAGGTTTGTGCTAGCGTCCTGGCGCACTGACAGAGGCAGAGTTGGGGGATATGTGTGTCTTCCCCCCCCCCACCACCTCCCCCTTCTACATGAGGTTTCCCAGCAAGGTAAGACTTTGGTTATATTTTGTATTAATTATTGTTTGTGCTCCACATCTTACTTCCCGTTCGGTGTATCTGCAAATTCACACCAGTGGTCATGTGGATGAAGAAGGTAGATTGTAGTGGAACTGTACCCGCATTTTTGTGGAGATGGAATGGGAAACCGTTCAGGACTCCTAATATAATATCCCTGCCTTAGATATTTCAACCGTTGAATCCGTTACCATGATTATTGACGGTTTAATTTAAAGGATTTGTGTGAGAGAGAATGTGAGAACATTCACCCGCATTCGATTGGACAAGGGGTGCGAAAACTACAGTTAAAAGGGGAAGAACCTCCTTAGTACGAGGGTCTAAGGGCCAGTTTCATAGTCAAATTTAGTACGCCTCAAGTGCGGCGCTACACTAAGTTCATGACGACGCCTACCTAAACTCGAATGGAATGGACCGTTCTCGCATAGGAAACTGGCCCATTCCATTCGAGTTTAGGTAGGCGTCGTCATAAACTTAGTGTAGCGCCGCACTTGAGGCGTACTAAATCTGACTATGAAACTGGCCCTAAGTCTAAAACCCCAACCTCTCAGTCATTCGCAATCCAGTCTATTACGAGAATGATGCTTTAAAACGTGTGGCCGATGAGGGTGTGGTTCCCCCTCATTTCTTAATGCAAATGTCGGTGTGTTTACTTTGATATTTACTCTTCCTTATTGGTTTGAATAGGTAAAGGTTACTTGCCAGTGGTTGCGTGTTCTACTCTAGAGTGTCACTCTCGAAATCGACTTAACTTCCAGTGACAGGGAGATAGGAGTTTGAATCTCATTCAAGTGTACCAAGGGTATTTTTCCCTAAATTATTGTTTCCCACCCTCCCTTTATGCAAATGTTATTAGGTAAATTACATCCAATTTTTTATTTTATGATCGCGTTTTAATGCCCATTCGGGCTATTCGCCTTTGAACTAATTATACTAACGTGTTAGTGATTATGGAGAGAGAGTGTAAAACCATTTAGTAAAAACCACCCTCATAACACCTTACCGGGATCAAACCCCGATCTTTCCGTCTTCGGCAGTCTAGTCTATCACGCCTTAGACCATGCAGCCACCGGAGGTGGGTCATCCAAATTCTTAATTCCTGATACATACCCTATTAGAGTAAATGTGAGTATAGCACATATGAGAAGTAAGACGCGGTGCACACACACACACACACACACACACAGAGTTCTAGACGTCCAATATCCAATACAAGGTTTAGAGTACAAAGATTAAATAATAAGATTTAAAATAATATATTTGAGGAAGGATGAGTTAACATTTAAAAGGTACAGGGGGAAAAGGTGGAAAGTCACACTACACATATTTTCGAGGACAACAACTTTAAAACATTAAAATCTGCATGCAACGAATGGAAGAGAGAGTAGTAAACAATTTAGAAGAGAGAAAAAACACCATTGGTACGCCCAACCAAGATTCAAACCCCGGCCTAGTCACCACCAACAATCCAGACTAGACGAGACCGACGCCTTGGTCTATGTACCGATTGGTGCGAAAGATTCCACTTTTTTTAAAAAAACGCCGCGTCTTACTACTCTTGTTATCTCTGCTAGGTTTGCATACTTGTAAGAGCTGGTATATTGTTGATGTTTATGACAACGTTGAGGTATTTGGTGTTGTCAAGTTGAGTCTCGTTACTGAAGGTTAGCAGCACTGCGGCGTCCCAGTTACCCCTCGTCTGATTGGTGCTCGCGGCCAGTATCGTCAATCTACCAACACAATGCACCCAATAAAATCAGCGGGATAGGATTTTGAGTGCATAAAATCAAATGCAGAGAGTTTTTAGGTTCCCTAAATTAGAATTTTGATAGGAATAAATTTTTAATAAATACAAACATTTTCTTGGCGAACAAAATTTGTTTTTATATTTCACTTTTTATATCACCTATACATCTTGCTACCTGTTCAGTTTATAAGCATATATGATAATAACTCAAATGGAGTAGGGATGATGAAGGAAGTATCATAGAGGTAATTAATATACCCACAGTTGCGTGGAAGGAAAGTGGGTAAACATTTAAGGAAAATCACATGCAGTAGATTCGACCGGGATTCGAACCCCGATCTCCCCTTCTTCAGATAGCAAAGGAGAGTGACGCCTTAGACCATTCAGCCACATAAACGGGTAACATTGTCGATATTTTGCTTGAATACTTTATAATACTTTCCAGCTGTAAAATAAGGTCCTTCTTTTAAAAATTTGACTGTATCTACCTTAAACTTCCACTAATAAAGCTTACTATACAACAAACAAGTTTATATTATTTTTGCTAATCCGTTTGAAAATAAGCTTTTTTTTAAACATACATAGATTTTTCAAGAAAGCAAATAAGTGAACCTCATAATATAAAATGTGCAATAAATATACCTGGGGACTTGAAAAATACTTAAAATATATGTGAGTCTACAAAAAAACATCGTGTTGATCAATGTTAGCTTAGAAATAGGATACCTAATTTAATTAGAATAAATATTAATTTTCTTATCAGTTTTAACTTCAAAATAAATTTTTTTAGCTGTTCAATACATCTTAAATCACGTTCCTGTCCATCCCAAACTTAAAATGTAAAATACTGTTAGCTTATGTTTATGTTGCACACCAACTTTTAGCAGTCTATCGGATCGCATGTGAACTATCAGTAGAGGAGCTGTTCTACCTACCTTGGATCAGGGTAAACGATGTTCACTGCCATCTCTGTGTCGCCCAAGTAAGCTAGAAGCGCCATTACTGTGTACTCTGGTTTCACAAACATTTGAATGTGAGGAGGGTTCGTTTCGTTGTACTGGAATCTAACAAGTAAAACAAATAATATTTTAAATTTTTTACCCATCATGGATTTTGTAAATTATATGTTACTTTTGTTGCTGGTTAAAATGAAGTGTTACCTAAGCTATGTTATTTGTTTGTAGTTAAGGGCGTTGATAATAGAAGAAAATCAAGTTAATTCTATATTCATGCCTTACTTCTTTATGATACGCACTGATGTGCACGTTGACTAAATGTCAAGCTCATCTGGACTGGTTTGTCGGTGAAAAGGGAGGTAGATATACTAAGACTTATTTTCCCTTGACGGTTTCCCACTTTCCTTATATGCATGTGCGGGTAACATTTAATCTGAATACTATCTTTCTCATTCGTGCCCCATTATTGTAACTAAATGAGTAAATATTAGGTGGTATCAATATATATATATAATATTTTTGAAATAAATTAGAGACACCGTTTTAAATTTTACATAATATAGCTTATGTTTGAAACCATGTATTAATGTACCACATTGTGTCGAAATACTTATGATTATAAAACATAGTTACATAATTTTTGAAAAAATAAAATTAATAAGGAATGTTTAATATTATTCATACAATAAATCTCAACTTTTAGTGAAGTTTGGTTGTACTAGTTGTATTAATTTAACGTGAAAGACATAAATGTGTAATGTATAATAATAATATAAATGCACAATATTAACATCATGGAACACTCGACTACATAGCTTTAAACTCCGACTCTGACCTGAGGATGATGCCGTCGTAGCATCGAAACATGTTGTAGTACTTAGAACGTTGCAGCATTTGCAGCGGTACCAAGGAACAGGGAATTCAGATAAGAAACAAACTCAATGTTTATACATTCTTTATTTTAAAACCTTTATAACATGTTCTGGTTACTCTCAATTCAATAATAAGATACGAAATATATGCATGATAACATCATCCTCTGTCGTTTTTTAAAAACATAGTTTTAAATGTAATTGACCCAAAAGTCTACCATTTTTATAAATGTATTGAACTTTTTAGAGGTTTGTTACCATTTCAAGATTTCTTTTTTATAATGTGTTATAACTATTATTACCAATCTCTTAAAATATTAATAAAATATTGTGAATTTATATTACTATTCAACATTACACATTTATGTCTTTTACGTTCAATTAATACAACTAGTACAACCGAACTTCACTAAAAGTTGAGTTTTATTGTATAAATAATAGTTATATAAGACAATAACTTTCGTAACCGCTAAACTGTAAATGACACGTCGAATATCGTGTATATGCCGTTACATTAACTCACATTGATTCTATTACTAAGCACTCATTTTAAGATCACTGCTTACTTTCAAAGAAACTCCCTCACAATGTAATTTTTCTCATGGGAACGGCATTAATGAAGCTTCAAACCTCCCCCATCCCCCAATATTTTTAAAAATCATATATCTCAGAATGCTTCGTTGCAGCCCTAGTAAGAAATTACTTTATTGTTTGGTTTGAGAAAGGCTATATATGTTTCTAGCCATTTATTTTCGTCTTGGGTCTGTGAAATTTTGCGCTAAACGTTGAAATTGAGCTGATTTCACCTTTTTATCATTTATTTTTTAACTAGAAAACTTAAGGTGTTTAACTCTATATGAACATATTTATGTTATTTTGATGTGAACCATATTTTGTAATAACAATCCACTTCCCAAATAACCAGGAATTATTGAACGTATGCAACACGTCTCAGCGCTCTGATCGGCGACCCCTTAAAGCCCTATGAACCGTGATTTAACGTGTTCCATGGAATAGTGCTCAGTGCGCACCTGGTTACAAACATGATGATCCCTGATTCGATCCCCGGATGGTGCCATGGGTATTTTTACCGAAAGGGAAATTATCCCAACGGTCACCAGGATTTGGATTATTAAACTAAAGATAGGTTAAAGATCACTCCTGGCTTTACATTTTAGTAATCACTATCATCTCAATGCGGGTTTAACGTGTTGACAACCTTTATAGGAGTAGCCTGGGCAGCATTCTGTAGTGTTTTTTTTAATCAATCTTATTTTTTGTATCGCGTCTTACTACCTGTTCAGGTTACACGCGTACACCGTTATTTCTCTGACTAAGCAGTCATGAGGAAGGAGGCATTTTAAAGGTAATCTACCTTAATTTGCATGGAAGGAGAGTTGAAAACCATTTAAGAAAAACAACACTCAGCAGACCCAACCGGGATTTGAACCCCAAGCTCCCCATCATCAACAGGTCAGTCTAGCACGATAGTGATGCCTTCTTATACCTTATAGTCTAACATAATTAATTTTCAATTTCTTTGTATTTCAATGAATATTGTAAAATGGTTTCACCGGTGTTAATTCCAATACTTACTCATTAAAAACTACACAAAGTTACACCACGGTAGCTACGACACCTGATTCGAGCTGCATTACCTAAACAAAGCTCCACGTTATCCGGGAGGTGATATGGGTTTATTAAGGCTCACGTCAGCTCTTTTTTTTTGGGGGGGGGGGGTAGATCTTAGCCTCTCTAGGAACCGTTTTCTATGGTTTGAGTTCGAACAGTGGTAGTTCATCACCTGGCCACCATGGTGCGCTGAGTGAAGTAGTAGGGATGGTAGTTGAGGAAGGCGTTGTCGTTGCTAAGCAACTGCAGGTTGATGTCCTCCTGTCTGATGAGCACCTGATGGTGTCGAGTGACTCCCCGGGCGACCATGGCGGCATAACGAGCATCCGCCCGCCAGGCCTCGTCCCTCCACCAACCGGTGAGGGGGTCCGCCTCACTGAAATCACCGCCAAGCAGGATCTGTATTCATTGCGAGTGCATGTAATTTAGAAAGATTAGCAAGGAACTATTGCAAGATTGTGAGCTGCATTGGTGTGCATACGGTCTAATATGTCAGTCTCGCAATAGATTAGATTACCTGTCAAGGTTCGAATTTTGGAAGCGTGCTTTGAGGGTGGTTTTTCACCGTGATTTTCTCATTCGCAGCTCGCGTTAATGCTGATGTACTTCCGACTAAACTACCTGCATCATCTCCTAGTCCTTGGTTTTATTTTTCAACTACGTCTTACTATCTATTCGGGACACCCGCATTTAATAACACTAACGGAATAGGGATGGAGGAGGTATCATTTGAGAGCAAATGATCCCGCATTTGCGTGTAATGAGAACGGGAAACCATTGAGGAAAGTACACCTTGATAATATTAAAACCCTGACCTCGCCATCACTGGCAAACCGGATAAGATTAGCTTTACGACTTAGTCCGTGTGCTTACCAATGCAAGTCATTATTAATTACACTAGGTGGTAGCACTGATCATCCTACTCGTTGGCGACAGGGACCTCCTGAAGGCTAGGGTACAGACGGTGGATGTCCTTCACCAATCGAAGACCATTCCGTAGCACTGCGTCCCCGGAACCTGCCCCCTTCTCGTGGAAAGTGATTAGGTCCACGGGGCAGGCACGTCGTCCCGCGCGTGCGCAGTACTCCAGCAGACCCCAACACAGGGGGTGACGCGTTCTGTCCTTGAAAACCCCCGCGGGTCCAGCCAGACGGAGCATCGGGTCGACACCGTGTGAGCCCGCCGCATTCAGGCCATCCCGGCTAGCGCGGGCGTAGCGCAGGTAGCCTACACAGACAAGGATTTGTATAAAGGTTTTTTTTTAACTAAGCTTAACGCCATGACTATATTTTTATTTTTTAGCACCATGTCTAACTACTCGTTTGGGTTACACACATTGATATTAAAAGCACTACCTACTTGAAGGTAAAATTCCTCCCACTTCGGTATTTATTATGGAAATGGCAGTTCCGAATCTTCAAGACCACTAAAACAATCCTCAATTATCTTAGAGTATTCTGTAATGATACTGTTAAAAATCATTCAATTTTTTATAGGAAGTTTGGATCTATATTTCTAACCATTGACTTTGCAAAGCAGCGATATTGTATGTAAAATGTAATTTTAAACCCTAATTTTATATTTTTTAAAGGTTTTTAGCACTGACTGAATATTCCACCTCCATTTAGGCAAAATTCTTATTTTGAAATGACAAACCACAAACACACAACAATAAGCAAAAAAAATCATAGTTTTTTTAATTGAAGTTTTTATCTTTTACATACAGTCTACAAGTTAACAAAGGCAAAAAAAAAACACCAAATATTTGATCAGAAAACATATATTTATTAATGGTAAAAGAGGTATGTAATATTCTTCTGTTTTAAAGACAACATCCTCGCCTTGGCTGCTGAGTCTTTCCCACTCTTCATCCACAAAATGTCCATAGTTGTTCTATATTATACTGAAGAGCTTATTTAGCGTCAGTATGTCCCGGAGTGGGTTGGTTTGATATACCGAGGAGACGGATAGTAGAGGAAGGAGGTGAGAAGGTCTACTGTATATAAGTTAAATCATAAAAGCTTGATTGTAATTTTAAAGTATTGCAAGTCATGGTGTATTCAGTCATATTTTCATTGGAAATACCTTATCTAATCAATAGAAAATATACCATAATATCTAGTTTCACTTATTCATACGTCAAGTCATGTGATTTAAAGTGGTCACTTTTGATATATACTATTAATACCTACCTATAACACTAATAAATAAGTAAACTGTTATAAATTCTGTTCATAAAATATATGTTTGAACTTTCTTAAGGGCCTAGCCTATGAAAATGGGACATCATTAAATGTTGTTTTTAGCACCACGTCTTACTAACCGTTCGGGTTATACGCCTATTTACTACTACACTAATGTGTTAGGGACTAGTAAGGTTGAATTTAGAGGAAGTGTACCCTCATTTGCGTGGGGGAGAGTGGAAAACCATTTAGGATAAAACCTCAGTGCACCCGACCGGGATCAAACCCTGATCCCCCAGTCTTCGGCAGTTTAGTCTAACATGAGAGTAGCGCGTTAGACCATGAAGCCACCGAAGTGGTTATAGTGATGTATTAATAGAAACGCATGCGCAGAAGAGTGATATTAGTATCATAAGCATAGCACATTAAGTAGCGAATGTCTTAGCTTTCAAACAAATGAAAAAGCTTTGTTTCGCAAAATATTTTAAAGAAAGTAGATTAAATTTCATACTCTGTACACTTTTAGCACGTCCAGGTGGCTATGTTGACAAAGGCATCAGTCTCGTCTTATCTAGTTTACCATTGAAGTGAAGGTCGGAGATAGAGTCCCAACTGGGTGCACTGAGATGGTCTGTCCTAGCTGGTTCACCACTCTCCCTCCACGCGAATGCTGATGCACTCCAAACTCTACCTTCTTCATCCATTATTTATTAATGTAAATATTTGAAGAGCCCGGATGTATATTAAGACACGTTGAGCGTTTGACACAATGTTTGTTAGCAGCTAAATTTATTAGAATCTGGATAAAATAATTATGAACGAAGAAGAACTGATCACAATTAGCATTTGGAGAGGATGAATACATTTTGATGGGCACATGTCAGACATATTAATCGAACCCAATAATACAACAGCGTTGAATTAATTTTGCTTGTTTGAAAAAAATATACACTAACAATTTGTTTCAACTATCGGTAATTTGACTTTTTTTTACTATCAACCAATATATCAACTTAATTAACTTAAATTAAAATATTTATGTTTGTTTTTAAACCATTACATGCTCATAAATTTTCATCTTTTTATAAACTATAGATCACCATGAGTATTAGGTTAAATAAAACATAGTTAATCACTTTTCAGCGTGAAGTTGAAAATATTGTACATTTTAAGATCGGGCTCGTTCCAGAGTTCAAACCGCCACTTGGACAATTGTTCTAGCCCGTAGCGTCCTGAAAAATAAACAAAACACTTGTAACAAAACTAGAAAAACCAAATTTTTTTTTTTATTGTTTTGAGTTTAGGTTACTAAGGGTTCAAGAAAATAGTGCACCCACATTAGCGCGTAGAGGGAATGGAAATAACATAATAAGTCACATGTGAAGAATCATCCAAAGTGCATTTGCTAGAGGTAAGAACCTTAGCCTCCCTATAGTTAAAAATCCAGTCTATTGCAAACCTGTTGCCATAGAGCGTGTGATCACACGTGAAACTTTAAGAGGAAAAAAAGTATATATTTGACAACATAGAGTAATATATTTCGCACAGATTTTTAGTAGTTAAATTCAACATTATTTTGCAAAGTTTGCCGTGACGATTAGCATCGGGATAGGTTTGCGAGACCTCTCACTCACCTATATATCTCTCGGTGACTTGCGTCACCAAATCCTGCCACAATAGCGTGGTGTCATTGCTGCTGAAGTCAGAGAGGAAGTCGGATGGGTTGCCCATGAGTTCGAACCCTGGCGACAGTCCTGACGCCAGCAAGTGATCGAGGAATTGGTCCAAGAGCGTGAAGTCATAGACCACGGAGCCGTTCCTGCCAACATCTCTGATGCAGAAACGTTGCATTAGAAAACCCTCATAGGCGGAAACTGCTGTGCTTCACTGTTCAGTCGGCCCTTGTATCTTTCCTCTGCACTTGCACAGGCCGCGCCAACCACCCTCTCTACTGCCTGGACCGCCCCACAGTCCATGTTCTCTTAGCCATTCGCGACGATTTCCCCAATGTACTCAGCACCAAAGAGAACTCCTTTCTCTATTGGTTCACGTGATGGGCACTGTCTCTCACGTTTGCACGCACCAATGGGAAGCCCCTGTTTCCCCCCAATGGACAAGGACAGGCATCAGTGAAGGGTATATAGCTCACCGAAATGGGGTTCAAGCCCATCAACGTGAGGCAACTGTTCACGAAATCCACCCCAGAATTAACAACACCGAGGCCATTCCCCATATTTGTATGCTCTCTGGAGAAAACACAGTCAGTAGCGGAGATATACCAAGTCAGGGTGTCGTATCCCTCAGGTATGGGAACTCGAGGATGGGAACTAATAGGTTCGTTTCGAGACTAAATCCTTGGTAGGAGCCTCAGGT
>CABEEJ010002215.1:0-50618 GCA_901482245.1 Timema douglasi
AAAAAATAAAAAAATATTATGTTACCTATTCATAGATGATTTTATATGTTTTTTTTTTGTTTTTTAAGAACGATATAAAACAAACTTTTTATTTGTTGGTATTGATAACATTTTATTATTTATTGATGTTATTTTATATCAAAAATTAATAGCTGTAGACCATATAACTTGACGTATGAAAACGTCAAAGTAGGTTTGGTAGCTTTTATAACTGTAAAATCCCGGTGTAAACAGATTTAAATTAAGGGATAGACCACTTCATACAGCGTGACCAACAGTACATAATTTAATTATTTTTAAACTAGTGTATGTTCCTACTTCAATTAATATATAATAATTCGATATTTTAATATGTTGAAAATACAAGGTACAATAAATCAAATTCGTGTCTTAATAAAAGGTCCACCATATTGTATTAACAAGTTTTGAATGAATGTAATGTGTACAGTCAAAATTATGCTTGAAAAAACTGGTCGAATATTAGTCACTGAAATGTCCTGGTTAGCTCCGTGATAAGAGCCAAAGATCCAAAATTTGAGTTACTCAAAAATGGCTGATCATAATAGTGTACCTATTAACTTCTAAAGCTTCCAGTACCTACTTAAATCGCGTCTAATATAATTCATGGCTTTTATTCTTGAAAACAAGAACAAACTAGGAATTCAAGCTATAACTTGTCTTCGAACAGTTGTAATTTAAGATATGACCTACATTCAACACTTTGTTTTAGTTATAATAGTATAAACTACCAACATCTAATGTCTTGAACACACTTATCGTTGGACATTAGTCGTACACGCTTTAATATTATATTGATATCAATCTTAAGATAATTTTAAATTAGAATTTCCTTTTTATTTCTTCTTCTTGATTCCCAAAGTCGAAATTACATCTTTCAACATACTATTTTAGATCGCCCTACTTCTGGAAGAAATTAAACCGTTCTCAACTGTTATGACCAACTTGTGTAACTTATTGTGTGCCATCCTTAAGACTTCATACTTGAACGAAACTATATTTAGAACGTGAAACAGAAACAGATTTTCATTATTGAGTTTACCTTCGTCGAGGGACGTTCGAGTAGTAAGGAAATATTTGAATAGTAGATGGTTGCTATATTTTCTCTTTTAACTAAGGCTTTAAACAAGAAGAATATAATTTCAGGCGAATATTATTTCTATTAATGTTAATGTAATGAGTTGTTCATGATTTTTGATCAAAAATTATAAATATATATATAACTTCTGCCAAAGCTTTACTACATTCAAAAAGAGAGTCTTAAGGAGGAAAAAGTAGGGAAAGGTGTGTCAATGACAGCTCTCAAAAATAAAATTAAACATGCCCATTGTAAAAAATGTTTAAAGCAGAGGATATTACACTACGCCAATCGGTCTATGTTAAGAAGTGAGAAACATCAATTGTACAATATCTCCTTGAATAAACTTGCACTTCCCCTCGAGACGACAAATGCTATATTTTAGATAATGGATGCGACACTCTTGCATATACACCCACTACAAAATAAGAGAAATGTGTTCATCCATGGAGAAAAAAAAAAATTCACCCTGTATAATATGTATGTAAGTATATTGAAAAGAAAGTTAGTGTACTAACCTTTCTAATAAAGATATTATTACTTAAAAGGCTCTAGTGTTTGTGAATATCATATCCTGATCTCATCAAGTGAAACAGTACAGCTTTATCAAAATTAAATAATTTAGTCAAAATTAGTTATAGGTAGGAGGTAACGTCACTCGCTTCCTCAGAGTACCTCCTGGGAAACGATTTAATAAACGGCTAAATGAGTAAAACAAAATGCGTAGTAATATTATGATAGAATATTAGTGATTTATAAAAGTTTTATCAAATTAATGGTCTAACGCCTGGTTTTCCCTCTTCCCCCACCCTCTAAATAATGTATTCCGATCCGCCACTGATCAATGTTATTCTTATGAGAAAGTGACTCACCTGCTCTATGGGAAGTACCAATGTGGGAGAAAGTGATTAAACTCCTCAGTGAGGAGGATCAATTCTAAAACCACAAAAATAATACTCCCCGATGCGCAACTGATAAACGCTATTCTTACGAGAGAAAGTAATCCATCTGCTTTATCAGAAGTATAAATGTGGGAGAAAGTGGCCCAACTTTTCAGTGAGGAGGATCAATGCTATAACCCCTAAAATATAACCCTCCCATCCGCCACTGATCAATGCTACTCTTCTGTGAAAAGTGATTCACCCGCTCGATAAGAAGGATCAAGGTGGTAAAAAGTTACCTATCTCCACAGTGAGGAGGATCAATGCTAGGATCAATCCGCCACTGTTCGGTGCTATTATTATGAGAAAAGTGACCTGACTCCTATTTGAGAAGGATCAAGGTGGGAGAAAGTGGCCCATCTTCACAGTGAGTTGGATTAATGCTAAGAGCTCCAAAATAATATTCCTCAATATGCCACTGATTAATGCTATTCTTTTAAGAGAAACTGGTCCATCAGTGTAATAATGATAAAGATCATTGGACGAGAAAGTGATCCAAGTTGTCAGTGAGGAGAATGAAAACTATAAACCTCAAAATAATATTCCACGATCCACCATTGATCAGTGATTTTCTTATGAGAGAAAGTGACCCATCAGCCCAATGGAAATAATCAATGGGGGAGAAATAGGTCCATATTTTCTGTCAGGAAGATCAATGCAAAGACCCCCTCATAATAATATTCCCTTTTCCGTCACTGAGCAATGCTATTCTTATCAGATAAAATGACACACAAGCTCAATTAGAAGGATAAGTGTGGGAGAAAGTGGCCTAACTATTCAGTGAGGAGGGTCAAAGCTAAAACCTCCAAAATAATATTCAACGAACTGCCACTGATCAATGCTATTCTTATGAGAGAAAGTAACCCACTGTTTCTAAGGGAAGGATCAATTTGGGAGAAAGAGACCCAACTTCATAGTGAGGATGATCAATGCTAAAACTCAAGAAAAAATGGTTAACCCCCAAAAATAATCTTTCCCGATCCGCCACTGACTCACTTTGAGAAGTCTTAATACTTCCCGTATGGGTGAAAGGTCCTGCCTCAATAGTAAGGAGAGCCCAAGGTAAAACTTGATAGTATTAATGTCAACCACCCAAAATAATATTTCCTGATCCGCCATTGATCAATGCTATTTTTATGGGGAAAAGTTACCCACCTTTCCTGTGAAAACGAACAATGTGAGAGAAAGTGACCCAACTCCTCAGTGAGGAAGATCAATGATAAAACCAGAAAGAATTGCCAACCCTCAAAATAATATTTCCCGATCCGCCACTGACTCACTTCTTAATATTATTCGCATGGGAGATAATAACCCACCTCAATAGTAAGGAGTAAGTAATCAAGATAAAACTTAAAAGAAATGTCAAACACCAAAAATAATTTTTCCTGCTCCGTCACTGATCAATTATATTCTTAAGGGAGAAAGTGGCCCACCTCCCCAGTTAAGAGAAAATATGAGGGTGAAAGTGATCCAACAATACAGTGAGGAGGATCAATTATATTTTCATGGGAGAAAGTAGCCCAACTTAGCAATGTGGTGGATCAATGTTATTCTTATGGGAGAAGGTGGGCTGAAACTGTCATTTTAACCACTACTATCTTTACCATACAAAAATAATTTTTCTATATTTAAATATGGTAACTATTATACATTTGTTAAGCTTTATCTACTCTTATTTTTTATCTAATTTAATTTTTCTCGCGTTAGACTTAAGATATTGATTTTTTAATAGAAATGATTGTCATAAAATTAAGAATGTTTTGAGCTAAAATTAATTTATCTATTGTATTAGTCTTCTAATTAAAATGATCAAAGTCTGATTGATATAAGTTTATTTTAATTATAATTATTTGTAATATATTTGAATACACATTTTCATATATATATGTAAAATTTAGTTTATCATGCATGTTCATTATTTAGCTTTAAATTGGTATATAAATCAAATCATTATTGATAATATTATTATTGAAGCAATATTATAAAATTAATATTTGAATAGTATTGTATATTTGTAAATATTATTAAGAGAAATTACAATAATGTTAAAACTGTGACAAAAACATAGCTTATTATTAGAAAAAGAATATAACAACATATTATAAGGCATTCTTTATATTTTACTGTATTACAAAATTATTGATTACTTACTTCTAAATTACTACTGTATTATTTTATTTTATTAAACCAATTTAATTCACTCATACTTTCTTGATCAACCATGTTGCAGCAGTTTTACTTACATTTTTGTTTAAAAAAAGACTTTTCTTCCCTGAGTTCCTTCCTTCCTTCAATTAGTATTTTATGTATAATAGTGACCGTAAATGAATAACAACTACAGCAAACTGAAACAACATAGTAGAGCTTGCACGAACTATGTAATGTAAACATACGGTGGCATGAGCCAGACGTATGACGTCACGACTGGCGCCGTTGCTTATTCACAATATTCCTATATGACGCCAGTTAAAACTCTAGTATCTCACGAAATAAAAATGTTTTGAATGTTTGATGAAACCATACACACAGCAAGAACTAATTGAGGAATACTGTGAGGAGATCAGACCTAATTACCTTTAACTTAAAAAAACAAAAACAGCTTTTGCGAGAATGCAAAAGCACCAGTGCCGGAAGATTATATTTAAGTACCAAGAAATATTATAAATATAAAACACGTAAAAAATTGGTAATGAAGTATGCGTCACACTGAACACAGCAACTTTACATTCTCTTTTTTCCGGAGGAAAACTACAAGATGCATTGTGATTACAAATAGTAGAACACTAGTAGGATATTGTTTGACATAGAATTTAATCTAATTTTTTTAATGTAAATAGAGTGCCTAAGTGTTACATCACGATGTTCTATCTATCATGTATGCATGCATGGACATTTAAATTATCTTTTTCACTAACTGCCCATTCGTGTGAAACGGAGCTGCGCACGCATACGTATATTATAGTTAAGGTGTTTTTTCAACAAAAAACATTGTTAGTGGTTTTAAGAAAAAAAGGTGTACATCCACTTCATCAGGGAGTATATACTTAAGATGATTTACTATATTTATTTGTAACTGATCGGCTTCCTCTAGAGTATGAGGATGAACCTAGGCCTAGGCTTACTGAGACTTCAGATGTATCTACCTCGTGCCCCCTGCCAGGACCTTCAACTACACTAAGCCCAGCACACAGAACTACAACATTATAACTCCAGAATAAGTACAGCCTTCCAAAAATAAAACCCTAGAAAGGCAAGCAGTAAATCAGATAGAACACGAATCACAACGGATACACCAGAGATAGAAGAAATCAGGCAAAATAAAATAAAAAATAAGTTAAAAAAACAAGCACAACTATTAAAAAAAGTTCTAAAAATAAACTTTGACAGCAAACTTAGTGACTCCCATAAAAGTAGGCCAAGTACTTACAAGGAAGCAAAGAAGCCCTTTGAACCTGAGAAACAAAAGAAGCCATCAAAATGAAAGTATGCAAATTCTTCTTCATCTTGAGACGATTTTGTTCCGTTAGTCTCCACTGATGATGAATATAGTGCAGACGAAGAATGCTGATACTGTAACTATCCTTAATGGCAAGACAAAGGAAGTGAATTGGGAATCTATTGTGTTATTTGTTTTCGATGGACTCATGAACATTGTGCCGGTTCCGACAAAAGATACAGGAAAACTTACATGTGAGTTTTGTAATCACGGCTACAATAGATTTGTATTTTTTCTAAATCACTTTATTTCATTTTTTCAATTGTGTTTGATTCTTTTGTTCAATCTATCATTTTTATAGTTAATGTATTCAATAAAAAAATGGGTTTTGTTTAAGTTGGTTTCATAATTATCACTAAATGTATGTGTTCCAAGGTACAAAGGGAAGTTTTACAACTTATGACAACATATTTTATTATGAAATATTTGTAAGCATTAACAAAAACTTTTTTTATATTCATACAATTTGAGTATGAGTTAACAGCTGTAAATATTTGCAAGGTACATGTGACAAGATTTAATGGTTATGTTAATTTAGTTCTTAAGTCAACTATTTTGTAGTTAAGGAGGAAGATCAAAAAAATTATTCCATGCTACAACACCCTCCCCTATTTATTTTACATTTGCTGTCAATGAATACAATGATTGCATTACATTTCTCGAATATAGCTCTTTAGCATGCATTCTATGTAATAAATGTGATTATGTCTCGATCCAATCTTGATCATTCAGGTGAGAATTACATCGAGGTCCAACCTTTCACAGTAAATTTATGTTTACTTTTTTACCTTGATTGAATATTATTTTTTCGTCTTGAGACATACTTATAGTTTAAAATATTAGCCGTAAACACCAACGAACTTGCAGAATGATGTGTCATAAAAGGACCCGACCCGAGCACTCACATGCGTATCTAGCGGAAATTGTAATTGTATGATTATATTATCCTTTAAAATTTATCTTGTGAGTTGCAGCCCAGTCTTTCGTCAGATTTTTCTGTGTTCGTTTTTTTTGAACTCTCTGTTTTATTGACTTTTAATTTTTTGGACTTGTATGAGTTCTGGATTTTGGACTCGAGTGCTCTTGATTTTATACGACTTGGCTCTTTTCCTTGGACCACGTTCTGGATTTTATACTGAATTGTTTAGCATCGGACTTCATTCCATCAAGGCAAACAAAAAGTACGAAAACGTATGATCCAGTTTTGAGAAACATTTAATTTGATGCATTGACAAGTAGGCAGCGGCATTTCGTGAATTTGAACACTGGGGGTTCTGCTCTGGTGATATGGGGGAACGGGATTAATGGGGAAGCAGGAGTTGTCACTTGGAGACGTGTATAATGATTCCTTAAACATTTCATATTTAAACATTTACTACAGTGATGAGAAGATAAATGAGAATGGTATTGAATTAGTGAGTCTGAGTTTAGAAAAAAGGTTTATTTGTGTCGAACACATGGTTTAAGCACAATGATATTAACTTGTATACATGGCAAAGGGGCGATTCGGGAACGATGATTTATTTTGTGAAGTATGATGAGAGACTGAGAAGTTTAGTCAAGAATACAAGGGCTGTGCGCAGAGCTGAATGTGGAACTGATCACTTCCTAGTGATCTCAGAAGTTGAATTAAGAAAGAATTTTGTGAGGAAGCAGCGCAAGAGTAAAAAGCAAGTAAGAGTGAAAGTATAAAAGTGGTAGGATAAAATTGTGAGAGCACAATATGAAAGATTGAGGGGCGAGAAATTAATTTACAAAAGCATGAATGGAATGCTAATGTTATTGAAAAAGCTTAGAACAAAATAAAATAGCTGAAGTTAAGTGCGTGAAAGTTGTATGTGGATCTGCGCTGGTGGGAAACTTAAAAAGAGATGCATGGTGGAATGAACAGGTGAAAGAAACTGTGAGAGAAAAGAAAGAAGCATACAAATGAATTATTGGTGGGAAGAGTGAAACAGAACAAAAGAGGTTGTTGGACATATACAAAGAGAAAAAGATTAATGCAATGAAAGTCGTAAACGAGAGTAACGAGCAAATGAGATTAGAAAAGAAGAAAGAATGCCGAATGATTTTGATAGTAATAAGAAGCTGTTCTGGAAGTGGGTAAATAAAGCGAAACAAGGAGTGCAAGGAAATACCTATGGCATTCAGAATGTACGTTGTGTGATGATCTGGGATGAAAATGGTGTAAGAGAGCGATAGAGAAAATATTTTGAGCAAATGCATGGGAAATATCTGAAAAAAAGTAGCAGAAAATAGGGAAAATATTTTAAGGAGTGAAATAAATAACGAGGTTGAGCTATTTAAAGCCATAAAAGTGTTAAAGAATGGCGAAGCTGCAGCCGTGGATGTGATCTCAGGTGAAATGGTTAAGAGTGGGGGCACGGTATTACTTGCCAGATTGTGTGTGTTGATCAATATGTGTGCTGGGATTGCGAACGTTCCTGAAGACTGTTAGACTGTCGTCACTGTTCTTTTGTATAAAGGCAAAGGCAAAGGCAGTAATAGTGAATGTAAGAATTATAGGGAAATTAGTTGGTTGAGTATTCCAGGCAAAGTTTTTGGGAGAGTTTTAATTGAGGATAGCGTGAAAGAACTGCGGGCAAGATTTGGGGTGTGCAATGTGGTTTCATGCTAGGTAGGGGTTGCATGGACCAGATATTTGCATTGCAATAAGTGATTGAGAAATGTATGGTGGTAAGAAATAAAGTTTATTGTGCATTTGTTGATCTGGAGAAAGCGTATGAACCGGTGAATAAGAGTATGTTATGGAATGTTCTTAAATATTATGGTATGGATGCATGTTTAGTAAATTTAACTAAGCCGGTGTATGATGGAAGTAAACATGTGTTAGGGTGAATGGAGCTTTGAGCTAATGGTTTGACATTGAACAGGGTGTTAGACAAGGTTGAGCTATGTCTCCACGGTTGTTTGATATTTTCGTGGGTAAGTGTGATAGGGATGCTTACGAGGACGTGGTTTGCTTACACTTGGTCATTGTGAATGTGATAATGCCGTATTGATGATTGAGAAGGAAAGTGACTTGCTGAATGCATTAAATCGTTTGAGTGTGGCAAAAGATAAAATGGATCTTCCGCTAAATGTCTCCAAAACTAAGGTATTGGTTTTTGATAAGGTTGTTGTGTAAAAATGGAAGGATGGATGGTGAAATCGAGAGACGGGTGAATGCATCTCGGATGTTGTTGAAACAAAGGAAGTAGGCAATGATAGGGAAGCGTGGAGAAAGTTAGTGAGGACGATAAGTACTAAGTTGTTTTTTAAGATATTTTCACAGTTTATTGCATACCCTGTAAGGAAATGGCGTGATTATGTATATATATGCTAAAAATCTCATTTGTGTTGTATATTCCCTATATAAGTTATATATGTACTGATTTTGTTTTGTACATTTTCTTTACATTGGAATAAATATGTACAAAAAAATCCTTTTAGTTTAATACAGTTACTAATAATCTAAAATGGTGGTCCATGTTTACACATGCTGAATATATTTAACCTTCTTTTCATAAAAACACATACCAGATTTTCAACATTGAAGTATAAATGACAAGTTTGATGTAAAAAATGTAATGAATTTTAATTACAATTTCTGATTATGGTTCAGAATTTAGTTCTTTATTAACTTTTAAGTTTTCGTTTATGATGTGATTATTGGCATAATAAATGCTATAACCCATTGGGCTTTCCCTACAATGATAAAAAAAATTGATATATCTCTTATAATGAATAAGTTTGGGAAACTCGAACTGACTTAATGTACCAAATTGATAGACTCGATTGGAATTTTTGGTGTAATATTATCACAGAAATTATTTTTAAAGCTCATAAATAAGTTAGTTATATCTAGTCTATATGTTAAATAGATATATATATATAACTAACTCAATGGTTATAACAATTATTTTAACTTGCATTTCAAGTTCGGATTTTCAAATTGTGTTTACATGGTCCCGTTGATTGATTCATGGTAAACTTTCAAAATTTAAACATTTCATGTGTATTGTATTGTGTGATTTTCAGGTCCTGTCTTTGTGCAATATATAAGCGAGTTAATCTTGCTCAATAAAACAAATCATGTACAACGTATTACGTACTTTAACTTAGACCAAATGTTAAATCGTGTCTCTTCGACAAGTAACGAAAATGAAAACAAATAGGAATTCCAATTTTTATATTCGGTATTAACTATTACCATCTCTCTATTCGCAAATTATAATGTGTGGAAAACATCAATAGCAAGACCATTATCTAAAAATATATCAAGTTTATACTGTCGCCATTTATTTTAAAGTATTGTGTGGCAACAGGGGCATTCTTACAAGGAGACTGGGTAGACCTTAAAAGAAATCCCCAAGTGTCAGAATAATAGGCCTAATATTTAATACATATTCACATTGATGGTCAATTAACTAATATGACCATTCCTTTTGCCATGCAGAAAAATGCTAGAAGTAGATATAAATGCATTGGAATGAATCTAATTAATCAAGCCCCTGCAGAGTTGTTAGTTTTATTATTTTTTATTAATATTATCTCTAAGCTGTAGTGTAATATACATAAAGTATTTCAGTATTTTGTAATGTGTGACATCAGCTATACATTTGTTTAATTAGTTGCAACACACCAGACAGAGCTTCATTACCTGCCAGAATATTATAGTATTTGGGGTGACGACAAACAGGCAAAAATACTCTTCCCAGAAAATATTCTTGACGGAGTTTATAAAATCGGCATAGCTGAGTAAACTAATTTGGTTCAAAGTTATTGCAACCATTGGAATCCAAGGAAAAGTCTTATACATCATGAAATTTTTATGTAAGGGTTAAATTTGATAGTTAGAGACTTGTTTATTTAGCACACTATCTTAGGTTTCCTCTTGGTTTTAATTCATAGATCTAGATGGAAATAATTTTGAAAATGTGTAGTATTTTATTGAACATCCAGTTTGTCGATTGAGAGTTCAACAATTTATCTTTATTTGACAAATTAGGAAATACAAAATCCTCCTGTTTCTATATTTTGTCATGTGACCTCGTAAGTGGTCCGCTAATCATCATTAGCAGTTTCATTTTAACATCTACCAACTTACAAATGATACATGATGTATGCAAAACCTATGCACACTGTTTTAATGATTTTTGGGACGTTCCACAACTATCCAAAGACCAGAGGGAGGTCTTATTCTGGTATATAACTTCGAATGGTATGTCATTTGTCTAGAAACTATTGATAAATTAATTTTGACAATCGGTAAACTTAATCACTTTGGGCATCTGTTAGATGCATGGGTTGTGTTACATCAATCATCCATTTTAAAAATGAATAAAGTTTAACAGAAGATTTGTAATAAGTGTTTCTACCGTTAAATATTTAATCACTGCCACAAAATAGGAGCTAGTTTTAAGAATCATTTAACTTATTTTCTTTTCAAGTCGAAGGCTGATGGCTATCTGTTAAAACCAATTACCGGCAGCTTCTTTGTCACTATTTATAACTTACATGGACACGACGATATTTTAAAATAATTCTACTTTAAGAAGATACAACTTATGATATATTTTATGTCATTATCCTCGACTTAAGTCATTATGGGGGAGGGGGTAGCAATGTTTTCAATTTCATGTAAAAAAGATTACATTTTAGTCGTCATGAGGGATATATGCACATACCTATATTTTAAAGCTTTTTATTGAATTATTTTAAAATGCTAACATAATAATGTCACCTAACATTCGGCAGTAATATACATTTTATTACACAAACTTATTCATAATAAATAAATAGAAAAATAAAAAAGTGATATATTTTATATAATTTGAACTCATATTTTCTTATGAACATGATTCACAAAGTAAAACTTAACGATGCGGGATCCTAGGAAACGATTCTGCAAGATCATATAAAGTTGTTTAAAAAAATTCATAACAAAAGTCGCAATAATAAACTTAAAATCCTGATCAAAGTTTATCACACCCCTTAGGGTTAACAGAAAATCCATTAATATTAAAACTGAATATTTATTTGTATAAAAGAAGGTAACTTCTTTATTGCGAATGACTGGGTTACTGCAATGTTAAACATGGTAGGAGAAGATTTTTAGCAAAAACTCTTCTAAGAAATTCTCAGAAACTAAGTGTTAGTTAGGTTTAAATCTTTACAATCACAAGTAGTATAATGTTTACTTCATGTATTGGAATAAAATGGTAGTAAAATATAGTTCAAGAAAGTTGTAACCTGACCTACCACCCTAGAAACCCCTTCCTACCTCCGCCCTGCCAAGCATCACATGGCTTTGTTCAGGTCACTTGTAAGGGATATATTTTAGTAGGTTCTCTTCTCTAAGTGATGGCTTCATATCGTAGTAGATATAAACTGCGTATGCAAAGCTAGAAAAAATATATAACAGTCTTACAATCCAATTTTTAAGGGGGCCCAGCCCCCTTTTGACAATTATTGGGGAGGGGGGGGCGAGACACTCAGGCCCTCTAGAGTCGGCGCCTATGTTTGAAGTGATTTTGTGTACTCCAGTATTTATATCTAACACATTATTTGGGAATAAGATGTGTTAGTGATTATAAATTGTATTCATGTTAGTAGTTATTAATTTATTAATTAAGATATAGTTAACTATATTTGCAATGTTAATACCAGCTATTCATATGCACAGTTCCCAGGGATGATGACATTTTCATTGATTTCCATTCATAATTTGGTTTTGATATACATACATGATACATGCGATAGTTAAAATCCTGAATTTGAATAGACCATAATTAATTGCCATCAGAGAACCAACTCTAATATCATTGGCTGTCAAGTGTCAAGCCTGTAAATATGAAATAACATATATCATTTAAGTCAAGTTGATCTTTCAGTATTAACAGAGCAACGATTTTATGATTTTTGTATATTGTATATTTTAATACATGTCTTTTTCATGCCTTAAATTGTCACGGAAATTATCTTACCGCTTTTCTTTCTGTAAACTGAAACATTATCGTTGTCGAATCACAAAATAATACTTATCTTGGCGTTGTTTTGGAAACAAACAATGCCCTTAGAGCAAGATTTGAATAGATCTTAGGTTATTGTTATTCCTCACGAATAGGATCGTAGGTGAGAGACTTGGTGTATGGGCTCAGAAGAGCTCAGTGAACTTCCAAATGACCTCAGGTTTTTGTTCGGGAGGGACCAGGTGAACGTGACACAGTTTTTTACCCGACAGTTCTGGGTGCTAGTGCAGAATGGAAATGGGTGTTGCACAAAGATTATTAGGGTCTAGAGCTATACCAATGTTATTCAAACTGGGGGGCGTGTAGGCCTACACCTTGAAGTACATGAAGACATCTTTGGGGATACGTAAAATCAAATATATAATTAGATATTATGTAAGACATTATTTTGGATGTAATTTGTTTTATTTATTTTAGGTGTAGATTATAGAAAAAAAAGTAGTTTATATTATGCAAAAATAATATTGGGGGTAAAAAGTTGAACAGAAACTATATCTGGAAGTATGCGAACTAAAAAGGTTTAGTAGCATTGGTCGAGAGCACTTAGGGATCTGGTTTAGTTTATTGGGTAATCCCGTGGAGGTAAAGAGAAATACTGAAGAAAAAGTGAAATAGATCAAGATACGTCCTTTTGAGAGAGGCAGTGTCTAGTTCTATCGCAGCGCCATGTATGTAGACTTTTAACCTCTCTGTGGTAGCAGAACGTTGCCCAGGGTAAGCCTTGGAGGTTGTCTACACGTCATACTCGCAATAAGATGGCATGATGACAGTTAATTTGAAGTTGTAGAGTCACTGAAAATCTTCAAAATAACCTAAGCCTAAGAAAGAAGACCATGGTTACCATAGGAACGGATCACCTTTCGTGAAAAATACCTATTGTACCAGTTGAAATAGAACCCAGGCCCTCTAAATCAGTAACCAAGGGCGCTGAGCAATAGACCAAGAGGCCACTTACAATGTACAATAGACTAATAGAACAAATTAACTGTTTTTATAACTAGGCATGAACAACACTTTTTAAATTTAGTCATTAAAAGAGTGATGAACAGGCTAAATTGGATTACAATTATAAATATGGTAAGGGGTGGATTTTATAGTGGAACGAATACGTTAATTTATCAAAACAAAACTTCGTATCGCGATTGTGTTGTAGAATAAAAAACATTTAATATCTAAAAAGACACATTCTTGGTGGTAATATAGATTGGTGAAATAAATGATTTAATTATATATCATTTAAGGCTTGTGTGTTGTTAGGATTGTCGAATGTGTCCTATTTTACAGGCCTAAACCTTCCCTTCTTGTTTTAAATATAGATAATTGAAAGATTTCTAGAAGTATTTAATGTAATTTTCTGTCGCTCTGATATACATGATATTATTTAATATGTCTAAGGAACCACAATTAAAAGAAGAAGACGAGGTGTACAACAAAAAACAAATTCAAAAATCCTAGCAACTCACAAGCTTTAAATTAACCATAATTCAATATTTATTTCATAAATTAATAATACCGTCAAGATGGTGTAATTTTTAAATCTTCAAATATTTATTCCATTTCGCATCAATAATAATCACTTAGGTTTTTATTATTTAATGTATTTATTATAGTGTAAAATAACCCTTTACCAATTTTATAATTTAAATTTAAATTTAATTCTAGTATGTTTATAGTTGTATATATGACTACAATAATATATATTATATCACACGTGTAGTAAAAAAATTAGGAATTTGGTTCTATTAACTCATTGTAGGTATTCAACCATAAATATTTCAAAAAATAGTCTTAGAAATAATTTGGTCTAAAATAAGGTGGATATTGGGTGGTTTCTAAGCAGAGATAAAGTGAGGGACTTAGATACAAGGTCTATTGCGCACAAAAAAGGGATTCTCATGAAAATGCTGTAGTAGAGCCAGGGCAGTCCAGGGTGACACCCTGGAACTTTTTAAATATCTGGGGCACCACCCCGGTGCTTTAAAAGGTTAAAAACGTGGTTTTGAAACAAAAGCTTTTAACCAAACAAGGTTGCAATAGAACCTCACAGTTAGTATAAGATACACGGTCCTCTAGAAGAGTCACACAGTCAAGGTATTTCAGACCATTCAAATTAAGGCCCCTTGTCCACGACAAGAATTTCTGTCGTCCACCGTCCCGGCAAATTTACCGGATTAACAGTAATATAATATTGTATATACGTGTATGTCCACGAGCCTGCACGGCTAATTCTCCGGACATGGTCTACGTGTCCAAGAGCCGGCAATCTCACCGTCAGTTAATTGTTGGCTTTTGATAGTGTTTTCTCGTGTTTCTCAGATCTAGTTATGTTTTGTAAAAATGAGTGCAGAATTTAATATTGACTCAGAATTATTAATAACGTTGGTTGAGGAAAGACCAGTCCTGTGGGATAAAACAATTGATCAGTACGAAGACAAACGACTGATTTTTGAAGCCTAGAAAGAAGTATGTAGACAGATAAAAGAAGATTTTGAGATACTATCGAACAAGGAAAAAAACGACACAGGTATGTAGTTTTCATATTAAGTTTTTTTTAATTAGTTATATAAGATACTATGCAAACCGATTCTGCCATGTAATTTCTCCAGATTCAGAAACGAACTAGTTAGCAAAATTTTGTCTTCTATCATTCACTTACAAACAACCTCTTACTGCTTGTGAGAAAGGAAGTTCTCTTAGTTCTGAGTTCAAATATATGATCATATCGGCTACAATTTTATTAATTCCTTCTTCTTTATGGATGTAATTTTGAAGAACACAACATGCCTTCACTATGTCAGTCTCAAAATATATGTAGACATTTAATGGCCGGTGAAAAATCCTCCATTTATTATTAATTATTCATTATTCCAAAAGCACACTCTACAAAATGTCTTGCCCTGCTCAAGCAATAGTTGAAAATTCGCTTAGTTGGGTCAAGTTCTCTACCGCCATAGGGACGAAGTAAATTATTATAAAATTCAAAAGCTTCATCACCTACTAATACATATGGAAATCCCTCTTCAATGTCTGGTGGTACCCATGGAGGTAGAATATTTAATGTGTTTTATTTCACTTATTTCCATTACGCTGTTTCTTTAAACAAACTTGAGTCGCAATCTTTCCCGTAATCAACAACATCCACAAAAATGAATTTATAATTTGCATCAACTACCTCCATTAGAACGAACGAATACTAAGCTTTATAATTAAAAACATTGAACCACTCTCTTCTGGTTTGATAATTCTGATGTGCTTCCCGTCAACGGCCTCTATACAATTCGGAAAATTTACCATACTTTCAAAATGACCTGATATAATTACCCATTTATTGACAGTTGGAGTTGGCATGTATTCATCATGCAATAATAGCCATATTTTCATGCAAATCTCACTTACGATTCTACTAATTGTTTTTATTCCCAGTCTGAAGCTCTAATGGAGGTCTGAAAAAGTATTTCATGTTGCTAAGCATCTGAAAAAAAAAGGGAAATTGATAATGAAAAAATAGTTGAACATTAGGGACAACTGGATGAAATGCCACAAGAAATTAAATGAGGAACAAAAATCCGTGGCTGGAGCAAACAAAATGCGCAAATACATGCTTTATAAGGAACTACTATTTCTTAAAAAAAAATAGCAACTCATCGACCGACTTCTTCAAATATTTCCGATAATGCTGCCATTGCTGACACCCAAACGAGACACAAGAGGGAAAAATTAATAATAAAAATATTAAAAACTGTCAAAAAATTTAAAAAAACTACTTACGAGATAGACAAAAAAAAAATGATGAGTCTCATAGAAACTTTAGTTGAACATGGACAAAGCATAATAATGTATTTTTTAAAGGGCATTTTGCCAACGGTAGACAAATTTAATGACGAAGATATCGTTGACTTTCAGTACGAAGTGATGAAATTGATTAAGACTATTAAGTCAAAAAATCAGAATAATCAAACTTATTTACAATACTCTCAAGTTTCCTTGTGCCAGTATCATACACCACGTGGATATAAAACAGTTGTAGGTCCATTATCACCACAAACATCAAGGATAAATCATGAGCATCGCCTGCCAGTTTATTCGACTGTCGAACACTTACAAGCCTCTACTAGTACCAGTGCTGCGTACAATGAAGAGTTCTGTATTGAATCTTATAATAGTCCTGGGTCTACCTTATCCATTGTTTCGGAGAATTTTGATTTTTCTAAAGAATACTAAATAAAGTGTATTTTGTATGTACTATGTCACTTTTTAAAATGCGACTGAACAAAAATGTTTAGTAATTATTAACTAAGATTGATTTCACATTTGATGTATTATGAGGTTCATTATTATAAAACAAATAAATATGTCCAAGCAAACAATTTTAAGAAATAGGTACTCCCCTTAGTGTCAGCGCCAGTCTTTCAGCAGTAGATATGCAGTTTCACATATAGGTATCTTCATGTTTTAAATTTTGTATAACATTATTAATAACGTGTAAAATGTTTCTTTTGACATTCTAAAATAATTAAAATGATTTGCTTTGTCTTCTCTTAGTTTTTTGAACAGTGTGTTAAATGCACCAAATTTAAATCTTTCTTGCAGCAATGGATGCACTCAATATCTTCTACATCGACGCTGATTTTTTTTTATGAAAATAATATAATGCAATAATATTACATACATCTTCCGTATCCATCCTTGAAATGTTTATGTATGGAACTGAGTATAGACTTGGCCAGACTGCCGTCCCCGTGTATAAAGCCACACATTTTTTTCAACCAGCCAGTTGATTTACCGTTCCGGTGAAAATTCTTGCCGTGGACAATGGGCCTAAGGGAAGGAAGTAGATTACGTGCTCTATTGTAGCTATTTTCTAGAATGGCTAGTTGCTACTTTCCACAGTTTGAACAAACCTCCCCTCAACCTAGCCCAGCCCTTCCCCTACCCTCTTGTAACAGAGTGGTGACGAGCCTAATCTAGATGAGTTTATTATAATTTGTCAGTCCTCATTTAGCCAAAACAATATGATTTTTTTATGCTTACTAGTCTGAAAATGGTTTTACATTAAAGTAGTGAATTTTTGTGTAGTATGTGTCATTTTATGCAATTTAAATAAATATTGTCTATAAATTGGAGATAAGACTTAAAAATAATTAATCTAGTTTTAGTTCAAACAAAACTTTTGTTACGTTGGGATTGCAGCAAGGATTGAATAACACCTTTTCGTCCGTAAACTGTCGTGCTCTTCTTAACGTCCTCTTGCAGCTGGCCAGCTTTGGAAGCCGGGGTTGAACCGAACCGAGAACAAAAGGCATGCCCTAATGCTCCCTGAAGGGGAGCACGAGAGCAAGTTCCAACACGTACCGACCAATTGGTCACACCGTGTGGTTCGCAAAAATTTAGGAACGGGTTGTCGCGTTTCGCGAAGTTCTGAAACAAGAAACAGATATTACATATTATTAGTAACATAAGGGGTAAGGGGGGGTAAGAAATTTGAAAAACCGAATAAGGGTTTTTAGAGTTACGTGCGGAGACACTACTCTATGGGGGGCTGGTGAGAGCCTCCCAAACCACTGTTGTCACATCTCGCTTATCCGAGCAGGGCTTTGGGACGTCGATGGCACCCACCAGGGTCGATGACGTAGTTCCCAAGCCCCTGGATAAGAGGATTGGTGGCACCGGGAAGTCTGGCGTAGAAAGACTGCGCCAGTCCCCGGAAGTGGTCCTTGATGGTAGGCATATCCAGGTCGCGGTGTAGAGTCTCATTCCGGACATACCAAGGTGCGCCCACAATGATCCTCAGACACACGCTCTGGAATGCCTGCATCCTCCTCATATACGAGTCCGCCAGGTGGCCCCAAGCGGGACACGCATAGTCGAGGATCGGTCTGAGCAGCTGCTTGTACAGCGTCAGACCGTTCCTTGTAGACAGGGCGCTACGCCTGTTGAGCAGTGGGCCTAGGATTCCCAGCCTTTGCCTCGCTTTGTTTAGTCTCTCGTGGCAGTGTAGTCTCCAGGTCAGTTTGGTGTCCAGCGTAAGTCCCAGGTACTTAGCACTGTCCGCCCATCTGATCTGTTCTCCGAACAGCCGGAGTGGAGCCGGCCTGTAGTACTTTCTTTTCCATGTGAAGAGCACTGCGGTGCTCTTCTCCACGTTAATACTCGTTCTCCAGGTAGTCAGCCACCCCTCCAACTGCGTCAGGTGCGTCTGAAGTCGCCTCTCCACCAGCTGCCCTCGCCACGACTCCGCTACTAGAGCCGTGTCGTCCGCATACAGTGCCAACTCGGTGCCTGGGGATTTTGGAATATCATTCACATACAGACTGAAGAGCACAGGGCCCACCATGGAACCCTGCGGCACTCCAGCCCGGATGCTTCTGACTTGGGATGTGGCGTTCCCAAAGGTAGTGGAGAAGGTACGGTGGGATAGGTAAGATTGAACAACCTTAACTAGGTAGAAAGGCAGGTTCAGGGAGAGGAGTTTGAAAAGGAGACCTTCGTGCCAAACACGGTCGAAGGCCTTTGCCACGTCTAGAAAGACAGCACCAGTCAGCCTGTTGATGTTGAAGTTCCTCGTGACCTGCTCCACGAGCCGGACAAGTTGGTGGGACGTAGCGTGTCCCGCCCGAAAGCCGAACTGCTCATCCACCAAGATGCCCGCCTCGCGAACATGTCGGGTCAGTCTCGTCAGTAGTAGTCTCTCGAACAACTTGCCCAGACAGTCGAGCAAGNCAGGAACAGGACGGCGTTGAATAACTCAACGAGGAAGTCAATCGCCTCCAAGGGCAGCTTTCTGAGGACCGCGTTACTGATACCGTGCCGGGGTTGGTAGATCGTCTGAACTCATAAACAAGTCGTGCTAAGAGAGGCTCACCTGGTCTATACCAGTCACGCCACCATCGAAAATGTCATCTACGATTGGTCTACTAGAAAACACCAATCAGATGATTCCTGGATAGTGAGTGGATAGGGTAAAAACATTTCAGAACCGTTTAAAATTATATAAGCTCCTGAACATTTTTTGCAAATTTTGCCTTTTTTATTTTTGACTTTTTTCCTTTTGAGTCGAGTTTCGACAGAGATAGTGTGTTATTGTGCGCGATACGTTGATTCAGAGCTCTAGGATGGGCTTACAAGCGACGTCCAACTGGGCAACTCAGCAGAGGCTCGGGCCTATTCCGATCAGACGGTGAATCTGGTGAACTTCTACATCAGATCTCAGTGGTCATCGGCTGTAGATACGGTGAGCATTCTACAAAGTGGACTTAACCTTGACTAACTATACCTTTGAGACAAAGTGACAAACAAATTCTACATATTTAACAAAAATTACGTCAATTGTTGTCGGCCCATTTAGGGGTCAACACCAGAAAGAAAATTGACAAACATCCACACAATGTTCAAGTGCACCAGAAGAGACAGTTAACTCAAGACTGCTCTAGGGATCTAGACGTTAAGGCTGAACTTACGGACGAAGATATGGGAACAAACAACGAATTCGTTGCAGCAACTATTCTCAAGAGGAAGATATTATTTAAAGCCAAGGAGGACAAACATCCCAAGTCAATCAGGGTGACGAATCAATTTGAAACATTATCATACAATGAACAGTCAATGGAAACTACAGACTTAACTAGTACAAGCTCCTAGGGAAACACCACAGAAACACAGAAAGTCAAAACTAAGATACCGCCAATAGTTATCTCAGGTACGGCCAACTATTCAAACATTGTTAAAGCGATGAAAGTAGCTATGGTAGGGACATTCAAGCTCTCCTACATAAAAGATTGCTTGAAAATCCATACAATGACGTTGGAGGACTTCAAGGCTCTACAAGCCCTACTAAAAAGATTGGGCAGGAATTCCATACTTATACATTGCCGAGGGACAAACCCCTCAAAGACGTTAACAAAGGCCTCCCACCAAACATGCCATTAGGGAACATAAAAAAATAACTACAATCATTGGGATGCACAGCGACTGACGTGCGACAATTCGCTTCACGGACACAGTTAGAAAACAATCTACAAGACAACTTCAAACTTCTCTCAATCTTTGTCTGTACTCTCAAAGAACGGACAACCTCAAACTGTTTCAAGAGTCTTTCATTAACAACACAAGAGTAAAGATTGAACATTATATACAGACCCAGAACTACATACTACAATGTAACAAATGCCAGAAATTTGGACATTCCAAAAACAATTGTTCTAACAATCCAAGGTGCGTCAAATGCCTAACACCTCACTTGACCTTGGAATGTCAGAAGAATGACGCCACCACTCAAGCAAGTGGTGTGAATTGCGAAGGAAAGCACACAGACAACTACACAAAATTCCCAGAATATCAAAAACTGACAGAGAAGAAAATTGATCAGAGGCAGCAGAAGAAAGAAAAATCTTTTACCTTCATACAAACGGCTTCTTTAATAAATAAGAACTTCCCCCCACTACACTAGAAAACAGTGACACCTACCAACACTAGCACAACACCACGCACCTACAGAGATACCCTACTGAACAGAAGATAAGTTTCACATCAACCGAAGGAATAGGACATAACCACTTCATTAGATTTCAAAGAAATAGTAAACATATTCAAATAAATGGACATTTGTGGACTTCTCAAACATCTCAGACCATATCTAACCAAAATCAGACAGGCAGAAAGCAAGACTACAAAATTAATGATACTTATAGATGCAACCACTGACTTTTACTTTAGTGGCGATGTCGAATAAAAATCTAATGACAGAAAAACTCAGCCCAGGATTCTTTTATGGAATGCCAACGGGATATCACAGCAGACGCATGAATTTGAGGACTTAATACATAGTTATGGGATTGAATTAGCTATAATCTGTGAAACACATCTACAGGTAAACAATTGACTACACATTTTAGGTTACAGCATCTACAGAACTGACAAGAGATCATGGCAGCGGAGGTGGGACAACTGTCGTAGTCAAGAACTATCTTCCGCACTATAGAGCTGATATCCAGGACACCGGAAACCCCGAGGCCACAGTGGTAGGCAATAATACAAAAAAGGACCTATTATATTTGTAGCTGTTTACAACCCTCTAAATAAGAATCTTCTAAAATGTGACCTTGACAAAGTTACGAAAACCACAAACTATATATTAGGCGGAGACTTAAACAGCAAGAATACACTATAAAACAGTAGCATAACAAACAGAAACAGGCGAATACAAGAAGATCACTCCACTGAGGTGGACAACAATGTGATAGCGCCGGAAACACCAACATTCTATCCTTGAAATTACCTCCATAGAGCAGACGTCCTCGACATAGTTATAGCCAACTTGAAAATAATGCCAGAATATTTTCAGTACTCCAAGAACTCAACTTGATCACAAACCATTACTTTGTGAATGGTATGTCAACATAGAGCACCAATCCAACTGGCACAAACCGACGATAAGGACAACCGACTGGACAAATTACAAATTTGACCTACAAGAAGTACTCCCGAGAAATGTAGCTATAGAAACAGAGGAAGATTTTGATGCAGCCTTATTACTATTCACATTACATTATAGGAAAAATACAAACTTCACACCAGGACTTACCAGAAACATCTAGACCTGAGGATTGATCACTCAGAACTTAACTATATGATAGCCCTAAAAAGGGAAGCTTGTAGAGACTGGCAAAGACTAAGAACACCACAAGAGCGAATTAAATACAACAGACTAAAAACATTGGTAAATAGAACGGTCAACCAAATCGGACGATCCAAATGGAATACCTTCGTCACGGACACAGCCACTAGCCTTCATAAAACGTTGACTTTAACGAAAATACTTAAAGGGACTTCAAAACAATCAAGCGCGCCAGCCATTCACGGACAACAGGGGATTGTCTACACTAGTGTGGATAAAGCCAACGCGATAGCGCAATCATTAGAAGATTAATTTTAACCTAGCCAAATTCAAGAGGTAGTTTTCAATAGAGACGTAACCAGAACAGTAAACGACTTCATGGAAAGACCAATAACAGAGACACCAGCCCCAATCACGGAAAACGAACTCCAAACTACTATTAAGACTCTTTGACAAAACAAAGCACCAGGACTAGACGGCATCAAGAACGAGATTCTAAAAAAACTTACCATAAATTGCAATAGTTCACCTCACCCATATAATCTATGCAGCTCTTAGACTTGTCTACTTCCCAGTTAGCTGGAAAAAGGCTAAGGTGATAACCATACCTAAACCAGGAAAAAATGCCATCTTACCCCAAAATAGAAGTTCGATAAGTTTACTAAACACGACTGGCAAACTATTCGAATCGCTAATTCTAAAAAGACTAAAACAACATGCAGAAGACAACAAGATAATCCCTGACTTACAATTTGGATTAAAAAGACCACACTCGACCATCCATCCATTAATCAACTTCATCGAAGACGCAAAAGAATGCTTCAACCAACGAGAAAACCTAATAGCCATAATCCTAGATGTAGAAAATGCATTCGATAAGGTTTGGCAGTTTGGCCTGATACAAAATATGATTAACAACAACGTCCCACGAGGCGATATTCAATTAATCAGTAGCTACTTGAATGATAGAGTATTCCAAGTCACTATCGAGGGCTCACTGTCAGAAAGAGTGCCAGTAAACACAGGAGTACCACAAGGGTCAGTACTGGCTCCCTTCCTGTACAATATATACGTGGCAAACGTCCCAACAAAACCAAGAATGACAGTAAGATTGTTTGCAGATGATACGTTGATCTACACCAAGGAAAAAAAGATTTACTACGCTTCCTTAGAAATACAACACTACCTGAAGATGTTTGAAACATGGCTTTCGAAATGGAGGATTAAAGTAAATACTACAAAATCTACGGCATTCGTTGTAACACGAAGAAGATTTTTAGCACCAGAGAATTTTACACTCTATCAAGAAGAAATACCGTTTCAAAACAAAACAAAATACCTGGGTATAAGCATTGACAGGAAACTGACCTGGGCGAGGCACATAGAAAAAACCAACAAAAAATCTATGGCAGTGTTTATACAACTGTACCCACCTCTGAAAGGACAGAATCTTAACCAACAAACCAATCTGACAATCTACAAGAGTGTGATCCAGCCTATTATCCTCTATGGCTGTGTAGGATGGCGCTATGTAATGAAGACACGCGTCAGCAGACTACAGAAGACGCAAAACAGGATACTCTAGTTGATAACGGGAGTATACATAAGAACAAGGACAGATCACCTCCACACCATGACGAACAGCAAGACCCTACAAGAAATCTCCAAGGAGAGAAGAAATAAATGTTACGATGGACTGCAACTCACGATAATACCATTATCCAATCATTGGGTAACTATGATCCGTAGGAAGTAAGGTCGTACTAACGTCCAAGGCTGGAATAAAAAGATAAATGAAAAAAATAAAATAAAAAAATCCCCAAATCCAAACCTCCCTGATCCAAGGAAAAGGAAATCCTTCCCTTCAAATTAAAACAAAATCATTCATAAACTCCTAGTCATTTTCATCATTTATAAAGTGTAATATGTACTAATCAACAATGTATTTTTTCTTACAGCAAATCAAAGGTACCAAGTCATGTAATTATTTAAATTCATATGATGAGGACAAGGGTCTGCTAAATTAACCTGTAACCCACATAACAAATCAGCCAAAGCTTCCTTTGCTTGTCGTTGATTCTAATGGCAAGTGAGGAAGTAAAGGCAACAGTGGAAATTTAAAAAAAATGCATATCTATGAACACGTTTACAAAAAGAGGTTATGGCATGTAGCAACATAGCGGTACTCTTAGGTATTAACAAGCCAACTACCTTCTCTAAGGGTCGCTTAAGAAAGTCACAGCTGGTAGACAGGCAAACAAGGGAGAGATAATTTCTGTGCACGATTCATGAACAGGGTTGTTTCACTCCCTATTAATAGTGTGTGATTCTGCGTGATACGTGTATTTAGTGTTTTTGACGCGCTTACGAGTTGAGTCCAACCGGACAACTCAACTGAGTTTTTCGGGATTATTTTTAACCGACGGGGAATTTGGTGAACTTCAACATCAGATTTCATCCGTCATCGACGGCAGATACTTTGAGAATCTCAACAAAGTGGACTTTACTTTACCGAACTATACTTTGAGACCAATAGACAAACAAAATCTACATATTTGGCAATAAATGTGGAAATTGTTGTAAGCCCCTTTAAGGGTTAACATCATAACAACATGAACAAACATTCTGACAAAGTACGAGTACATCAGAAGAGACAGGCATCCCAGGGTTGATCCAGTGACTCTGAAGACGTAGGGGTGGACCTCTTGTATGAATAAATGGGCACCAACAACAAATTTGTTACAGTAACCTTATTGAAGAGTAAAATGTTTAGCCAAGTAAGACAAACCTTACAAGGCAATCAGGATAACCAACCAATTCGAAACTTTTTCAGACAATGAGCATACAATAGAAGCTCCAGACTTACATAATTAAAGCTCCCAGGGAAACACTATAGGAATTCAGAAAAACAAACCTAAGCTACCACCAATATTTATTTCAGGGAGATTAAATTAATAAAAAATAGTCAAATATATGAAAGCAGCAATGGTAGGGAATTTCAAGATCTTCTACATAAAATATGGTCTCAAAATTCATACTACGACGTTGGAAGACTTCAAGAGTCTATTAGCTCTACTCAAGAAAGATGGCCATGAATATTATACCTTCACAATGCTGAGGGACAAACCCCTCAAAGTTGTAATCAAAGGGCTCCCACCAAGCATGACAGTAGATGACATAAAGGAAGAACTTCAAGCTTTAGGATACACTGCCACTAAATTGTGACAGTTTACTTCTAGGACACAGAATAAAAACAGCCTACACGACCAATTAAAACTACTTTCAATTTTTGCCTGCACTCTCACAAGGACTGACCAAAATTTCCAGTTATTTCAAGAGATATTTATAAACAATGCCAGGGTAAAGATTGAACATTATGTACAGGCCCAGAATTTTATACTACAATGCCATCGATGCCAGAAATTTGGAAATTATATAAATAGCTGCTCAAACAACCTGAGATTGCTTCAAATACTTGTCACCTCTCTTGACCTCAAAATGTCAGAGGAAATACACTACCACAAGAGCAAGTTGTGTGAATTGCGGAGGAAAATACACAGAAAACTATTAAAAATGTTTAGAATATTAAAAACAGATTGAAAAGAAAATTTACCGGAGGCACCAGAAGAACGACCAACATATTACCTTCACACAAATGTCGACTTCTAACAACAAGGACTTCCCTTTTCTTACCCCAAAAAACAGCGGGAACTATCAACACTAACACACTACCACATACTTACAGGGACACCCTACTGATCAGAAGGGACCATCAGTTTTCATATCAGCCGAAATAACAGGTAAAAACCGAATCACTAGACTTCAAAGAGAAAATAAACATATGCAAAGAAATGGATATTGGTGGACTTCTCAAACACCTCAATCCATATATAATCAAAATAAGACCGGCAGAAGACAAGACTACGAAACTGATGATTATTCTATAGGTAGCCACTGACTTCTACTTAATCGAAAATGGTAAATAAAATTCAAATTACAGGAAAAAATCAACTTAGGCTTTTAGTATGGAATGACAACAGGATATTAAAGCAGGCGCAGGAATTTGAGGACTTACTACGTACTTATGGGATCTACATTGCTCTGATCTGTGAAAAACATCTACATGCAAGCAAACAAATACACATTTTAGTCTACAGCATCTACAGAACTGACCGAGATCATCACAGGGGAGATGGGACAGCTGTCCTAGTCAAGTACTATCTTTCGCAATATAGAGTTGATATTCATTCCACCAAGAACCTAGAGAATACAAAAGTAGGCATCAACACTAAAAAGACACCTTTCATTTTTACTCTAAATAAGACTCTTCTAAGAGGTGACCTTGACAAACTACGTATTAGGTGGAGACTTAAACATCAAGAATAAACTATAGAATAATCGAATGACAAACAGAAATGGACGAATTCTGTAAGAACATTCAAATGAAGCTTACTACAACGTGTTAACGTCGGAAACACCAACATTCTATCCCGGAAGTTACTTTCATAGACCAGACGTTCTTGACATAATGTTAACAATCTTGAAAACTACGTTGGAAACCTTATCAATACACCAAGAAATATACTCCAATCACAATCCTATACTCTGCGAATAGGATGTCAACATAGAACATCAATTCAACTGGAACAAACTGACGCTATGTACAACTGACTGTACAAAATATAAAACTGACTTACAGGAAGTACTTCTAAGAAATATAGATATAGAAACAGAGGAAGATGTTGATGCTGCCATATACCTATACACAACCAAATACAGGAAACCTCTAAGCTTCACATCACAATTTATCCTAAGCATCAAGACTTGAGGATTGACAACCCTGAACTTAACTAAATGATAGTCTTAAAAAAGGGAAGAGCGCAGAGACTGGTAAAATCTTAGAACCCCACAAGAGCGAATCAAATATAACAGACTAAAAGCACTGGTTAAAAGAAAGGTCAAACAAAATAGAAGAAAAAATTGGAATATATTCGTCACGGACACAGCCACTAACCTACATAAAATGTGGACTTTAAAAAAATTCTCAAAGGAACTTCTAAAAAACAAACACGCCAGACATTCACGAGCAACAGGGGGTGGCCTACACTAGTGTGAACAAAACAAAGCCAAAGTGATAGCACAATCCTTAGAATAACAATTTAGATTAAACCAAATTAAAGAGGATTATTTCAATAGAGACGTCACCAGAACATTTAAATACTTCATTAAAAGACCAATAGCAGAGATACCAGCCACAATAATGGACAAAGAACTCCCAAATACCATTAAAACACTTCGTAAAAACAATGCGCCAGGACTGGCCGGCATCAATAACTGGATACTAAAAATTTTACCACAAATTTCAATAGCTAACCTCACCCAGATACTCAACGCAGCCCTCAGACTAGTTTACTTCCCGAATACCTGGGAAAAGGCTAAGGTGATATCCATACCTAGTCCAGGAAAGAAATGACATCTTTCTCCAAAATAGATGACCGATCAGTTTACTAAACACGACTGGTAAATTATTTTAATCGCTAATTTTAAAAATACTTAAACAACATGCAGAAGACAAGAATATAATCCTTGGCATACAATTTGGATTCAAAAGCCCACATTTTATTATTCATCCGATACTTAACCTTAATGCGAACGTCAAAGAAAGATTTAACCAACGAGAAAATATTATAGCCATTTTCCTAGACGTGGAAAAAGCTTTTGAAAAAGTGTGGCATTTTGTCCTCATACAAAATATGATTAACTACAACTTCCCACTAGGTGATATTTAATTAATTAATAGTTACCTGAAATATAAAGAGTTTCAAGTTTTGATCAAAAGTTCACTGTCAGAAAGCGTCCATGTAAGGGCGGGAGTACCACAAGGTTTGGTACTGGCTCACTTCCTGTACAATATCTACGTGGCAGACGTCAAATGTGAGAGTAAGATTGTTTTCGAATCATACATTAGTTTACACTAGGGAAAGAAACATATACTACACTTCCTTAGCAGTACAATGCTACCTCAAGCCATTTGAAACCTGGCTTTCGAATTGGAGGATTAAAGTAAATACTGCAAAGTCTACGGCCCTAGTTGTAACCAAAAAGAGACTTTTACCACCAGCGGACTTTACTCTTTATTTTACCAAAAAGATTTATCGTTCCAAAATGAGACTAAATACCTTGGTATAGCCATTGACAGAAAACTAACCTGGGCGAAACATATAGAGGGAAAAAAAATCAATGGCAGTATTTATACAATTGTACCCACTTCTGAAAGGTCAGAAACTTAACCAACAAACCAATCTGACAATCTACAAGAGTGTGATCCAGCCTATTATTCTCTATGGCTGTGTAGGATGGGGCTGTGCAATGAAGACACGCGTCAGCAGACTACAGAAGACACAAGACAGGATACTCTGGTTGATAACGGGAGTATACATAAGAACAAAGACAGATCACCTCCACACCATGACGAACAGCAAGACCCTACAAGAAATCTTCAATGAGAGAAGAAAGAAATTTTACGATCAAACTTCAACTCACGACAATACCACTATCCAATCATTGGGAAATTATAATCCGTCGGAATTAAGGTCGTACAAACGTCCAAGGCTGGAGTAAAATGATAAAATAATAATAATAATAATAAATCCCAAAATCCAAACCTCCCTGATCCAAGGAAAAGAAAATCCTTCCTTTCACATGAAAATAAAATCATTCACAAACTCCTAATCATTTTCATCATTTCTGAAGTGTAATATATATTAATCAACATGTATTTTCTTACAGAAAATCAAAGGTACCAAGTCAAGTATTTAATTAAGTTCATGCAATGAGGATAAGAATCTGCCAAAGCAATTTGTTACTTGCATGACAACTCAACCAAAGATTCCTTCGCTTGCCGTTGAATCTATTGGCTATTGAGGAAGTAAAGGCAACAGGGGAATCCCGGAATCTCTGCGGACACACTTGGTCTACGAGATCCTGAGGAGGTCACATGCGCCTGCTGTTCCTGGTGAAGACTCAACACTTCAATTAATTAGAGTTCCATCCCCACTACACAACAACATTCAGGATGGTCTATGCAGGGTCTTAAGATGCGTTTATACTAACGGTGCCAACCAGTAGCAGAAAGACGTAACACGCGTCTTGCTGCAAAGTAATACCTTGCAGTCGGCGACTGTCTTGGGGAACACGCACAACAACACACCAAAGGGAGGGAGAGCTCCCACTCTCACATTCAACCGTGCGCCACTAGCCAGCGCTTTTCAGGGCCATGCAAATGGCCGTTGCAGCACACAATTCCAATGACACCACACTAATTTTGATAAAATCAAGAACCTACAGAAATTTTCATTTTTCCAATTCAGGTGCTAACTCGGAAACAACTGACATAGAGACAGAGCATGACGGCAACGGATCATTTACTCTAGTTGACAAAATGAAACGCAAGAGGAAGGTTCGAAACAAAGACAGGACACAATCCAAGAAAACCATCACGACAATCGACAACAAATACCGACCACTGGATACTGAAACACTAACAAACAATGGCACACCCTCAACACAGACACCAACAAGAAAGAGAGAATTCCACCAAATGTAATGGTAGGGCTACACAACAACCAAAAGATAACAGAGGTAGTCAGAGACACTGAGACCACCACAGTAGTGTGTTGCATCAAGAAAGTACTAAAAATCCAAACTACTTTAACCCACGAATTTAAACAGGTTCAAAGTCTCCTGAAGGAAATGAATAAGCAGTTTTACAATTACTCTCCACCACGCAACAAGCTGGTGAAAGTAGTCATAAAGGGACTGCCACCAAACATGGACCCTGAAGACATAAAAGCTGAGCTAATCGACTTAGACTTCGCAGTGACTAACGTGCGCCAGTTTAGCCGAAAGGTAGAAGCGACCAACACCACTCAGAATATGACGCTACTCCCGACATTTTTGGTCCCGCTTGTTAAAACCGAAGCTCAAACCACTACCTTTAGCCTTAGGTATTTAAATCAAATTAGAATTAGGGTAGAGTACTACATCCCTCCTTTAAATACGATTGTGCAATTTAACAAGTGTCAGCGTCATGGGCACACGAAGAACAACTGCTCGAACATGCGCAGATGCATAAACTCTAAGGGTCCACACACGGCCAAACACAGAAAATGTTCTATATATGTGAAACTGTTGGAAACCAAACACTACAAATTGAATAAGATACAGACGATACCCAAAAGTACAGCGCCCTTACCTATCATCGGGAAATAATACCCTCATATCCAGTGCATCCATAAAGCTGTCTCTCCGACCAACCAACCTATCCCAGGACCATTAGCCAAACAGACCACAGATGCAACCTCAATCTACCACTCCTATACCGATGTTATGGTAGGGCGCAAAAGACAGCCACAACAAGAAAACACCACTTACCCACTCTCAGACTTAAAATAACTTATAAACCTATTCAAGGACCTAAACATTGCTAAACTACTCACAAAACTCAAACCTTACCTCACTAAACTCAGAGAGTCGACTGACAAAACTGAAAAACTTATGCTACTGCTACTACTTCTCAACCGACTATGACTAACACAAACTTGATGGTGACGAAAGATATACTTAGGGTTTTTATATGGAAAGCGAACGGAATACTCACGCAAGATAAGGAGCAAGAAGATCTTTTTAAAACGTATTCAATAGATATTGCCCTAATAAATTAGACCAAACTAAACCCAGAGAAAAATGTCTACTTGTGCGGCTACACTATTTATAGAAATGATGGGCCCCTTGGCAGGTGAGGAGGCACGGCTATCTTGATCAAGACTCATTTACCTCACTACCAACATCATTTTCAAAATCTCCAGAATATAGAAGCTACCAGAATAAATGTGAATACTAGCAGCGGGAGTGTCCGATTCACGGCCATATACAAACCGCCGACTAAGACGCTACTACAAGACTTAAACCAAATCACAGACCCAAACAAACTGTTTTTGGCGGCTGATCTTAACTCTAAAAACACAATTTGGAACAGCCTAGTAACCCCCTGGAACGGACGATTATTAGCAGACCACGCTGACACTAAAGACTACGTAGTTGTTGCCCCAGACGAACCTACATGTTATCCCTCAAATTATCTACACATACCCGATATCATATACGTGTATTGGCCAACATTGGTGTAACCACTGATGATATGACGGTATTAAAGGAACTGGATTCGGACCACAATCCCATATTGTGTGAAATTAAGACGTATACTAAATTTTAGATACGAGGACTCAAACAAACAATATCAACAACAAACAAACAATAACAACAATTCTAGTATTCTCAAGACATGATGAAGAGACAAGGAGTATTCCAACTAATGTTGTGTGGAATACTCCTTGTCTCTTCATCATGTCTTGAGAATGATGCCGTAAGTGCATCGAAACATGTCACAATATCATAAACACAGCAATGTGGAACCAAGGAACAGGGAATTACAGATAAGGAACAATTCAATTTAAATACGTGTTTTTTCAGATTATTTTAAGACATATTTATTTTACAGAATGCCAGGTCTCCACCGTGGTTCGGATTCCACGTTAAACTGTAGGTCCTTCATTTCATCTCACAATCACCCTACCATTACACATTAGCGTAAGTGCGTATAACCTGAACGGGTAGTAAGGCGCGGTGCTAATAATAATAATAATAATAATAATATTTTACAATATTAATTAATGTGTCCTTAAATGCATGTATACTTCAACAATTGACAGAGATTAAGTACTTTATATACATTAATTTTACTACATTGAAAAAGTTTATCCAACTCCACGAATTTTGATGTATTAATGTTTTTAGTATATGGTTAACAATTTTTTAATATTTTAATATTTGTTATATGTTTTTAATGTGTTATTCAATTTTGTGAATATTAATCTAATATATAACACAGATTACGTCCTAGTGACATTGACTTGTATCAATAATACCAAATCCTGTCAATTTAATCTTGTAACTTTGTTTTTTACTCAATACATCAAATTATTACTTATTGAAACATAATTTAGTCCATCAACGCATTTAAAGTTGAATTCTCCTAAATTTAGTACAATTCGTTCCTTACTAATTTATTAATAATGTTTTTCAAAAAACGAATTATTGAGTCAATAAATTCTGACCATAGGAAAGAGTAGGAGAAAATTTAAAAACAGCTGAGAGTGGGGAACTCCGTGGTATGGAAATTACTGAGAAGTCGCGACACCAATCATTAAATCGGTTGCAATTCTTGAGCAGCATTATGGAAAATTTAAGAACCAGATGTTTCACAACCATTTAAAGCCATGGAATGAAGGATAGTGACATTTGTCAAGAGGAGTGTTCTAAACTCTGAAGAAGTTTGAAAAACAGTCACACCTGGATAATTCAAAGCTAAAGAGACCACTAGGAAAATTCGAAATATCAAAAAATTCGAAGAAGGTAAATTTTTATTTGAGATAGAAAAATAACTTCAAACACGAATTCAGTGTAGTATAATACAATAGTGTATACGTTTCATTTTATTCTTAGTTTTTCCATAGCAATATGTGTAGTATTTATAGTTTTTTTAAATCTAGAATTTGTTTATTCCATTTTGAAATTACTACTCCGAATTGTAGTAAACTCTTCTAGCTTAGTCAGCACCTAAAGAATAGAGGGGCTTACATTATGTCGCCCCTCAATAAACCGTCTCAGCTCCTCGGTGTGGTCCATAGCCTGTGTAGATGTTGGGATTAGCTTCTCTGGAAGTTAAGTCTGTTCTAATTCTTTATCTGAAGATGCACTGTTATTTATATTGTTCATAACATCTGCCAAAAAATGTTCATTTATTTGTTCACCAAAAATTGCAAAGTTAGTATCCAAGTTCACAAAATCCTCATAAGAAATGCCTTCGTCATGTCGGACATCTTATCAGTTGTCCACAGCAGGTAAGATCTCCTCAACAGCTTCATTTTGCTCTTCACCATTGTTGTGGACGAAACCTCCTTTTCTAAAGCAGTTGGCGATAGTGTTTTAAGTCACTTGGTCCCATGCACTTTTACAAATTCGGGCAGCTTGAAGAATGTCAGTTTTAACCTTGCCATTACTACCAATGTAAGCACCCGAGAGAATGTTCTGGACAACAAGGCGTCGGTAGAAGTTCTTGAAAGTTTTTATTATGCCTTGATCCATATATTGGACTGCTGACGTCATAATTGTGAAGAGAAACATCTTTTCCATTTTACATGAGAGTAATGGTGCTATGTGCGGTGCAGTTGCTAACAAACAATACGATTGTTCGGTTTTGTTTGTAAGTTTTAGTGCCCCTGCACGCAGAGAGCCACCTATCCCCGCAGCAACAGTCGAGTAGTAAACGTGTTGCCTACGCAAGATTTCAGCCTTTATTTCGTCATCTTCAAAGTAATTTTACTTTGAACTAAACAAAATAAGTTCAAATAACAGGTAGTATTTTAACATTGTTTTGATGGAAGGTTGAGAGGACCAAGGGAAAAGTTCGAATTAAACACCAATTCGAAATATATACGTTCCATTTATCAAAGTTTGAATGTACTGAGCTCTGACTCGGGGCCGAATAATATGGAAGTTACATATTAGGGCAATGACAATATAAACAACCTTGGCACCCATTAAATAAAATTAAAAAATGTTGTAACTGGATTTCAGGACTACGTTAACTGTGGAGAGAGAAGCATTCCAGAATCTCTTAAACCCCTATCAGACTGCTTAAAATCAATTCCTTGTAGTTTTGATGAACGTGAACGTGGTTTTAGTGTAATGAGCTTAATAATTACTCCATTGCGCTGCTCTTTGCTTATTAACCACGTTGGATCATCAATGTTCATAAAACTAAATGGTCCACGTTTAGAGCAATGGGACCCATTGCCATACGTTAAAACCAGGCTGCTGCATCACCGATCAGCTACGGGGACACAATCGCGTCATGTCAGTCTCGAAGCTGTTCCAGAACACAACAAAAATGAACTCTTGTCATTGCTTTAAGCGTGATCATAAAATGAATATATTGTGTTTAGTACATATTTCTTTATTTTCTATTTTGTTTTTGTATTAATTTTATTATTATTCTATATAGTTCACGTATTTTACATTTACCGTCATTTTGAATTCTTATTTTTATTTTTTAGAAAAATGTGCTAGATTATGCTGCCGCGTGAACAGTTCGCTAAGTATTTGCCCCAATGATAGACGGTTGTAAATACTTTAGCTCAACTTTGCCATAGCTCTTGTTTCTGCGCTCGCAATTGTTTTGATTATTTACACTCTAAATCATTTCTTAATAATTATGCGTGTGACGCTATTATTAATAGTGTGAAGTTTCATCAATATCATCTCATGAGCATACCAGATAGGCCTACTGGGACAAATTCGACACCAAATTCATCAGCTTCAGGTAATAGTCACGTGTCTTAATCTTTCGCAAAATTAAATACTTATTTAATCTTCAACCCCCAAGACAGATTGAGCTACATTACTATTTTTATATCTTGGATCTGTATATATAAAAGCATTAAAACTTATTCTTAAGTGTTGATCGTTTAAATACTAATTTAACTTTATCTACTGCATATAGCTTGAAAAGGTAGTAAGACGCGGTGCTAGAAAACTATACGTATAAAGGCCTATATAATATATTTATCACGTTTGAATATAAAGTTACTTTAGATTTTGAGAATGGATCCCCCCCACACCCCCTTAGGTACTTTTTCCCCAAAACGGCACCCACTGCACATAATACAATGTTGTCTAGTACCCAGAGTTTGGGAGTGAGTAGATATATCCTAATCACAAGCCTCCGGGCACTTTTCTTTTCTTTAGGTGATAAGGGCGAGTGTAGTTAGTCAAAGCACTGGTAGCCTTGGTTGAGTCGTGAGAACTGAGTAGCCTTGGTTGAGCCGTGAGAACTGAGTAGCCTTGGTTGAGCCGTGAGAACTGAGTAGCCTTGGTTGAGCCGTGAGAACTGAGTAGCCTTGGTTGATCCGTGAGAACTGAGTAGCCTTGGTTGAGCCGTGAGAACTGAGTAGCCTTGGTTGATCCGTGAGAACTGAGTAGCCTTGGTGTGTGGTCGTCCCATGGAGGAAGAAGTGAGGAGGTTTGGGGACTTACTGTGTTGATTAGGGAGGAGGAAGGAGAGTCGGTTAGTTTCCATTGCTAGCAGGTAATAGGGAGGGGGTTTAGAAAGAACAGGCGCGAGGAAGGAAACTCGGTGGGTTACCAAGGGGGTCAGACACGAGTTAGAAGGTCTAGATAATGCTCACTGTACATATATACACCTTGAAAGGAGTGCTGTGCAGCTTGAGGGTGCGTTCTGAATGTATGTTCTCATAGTTCCAGAAGGGACACACGAGAACAAATCGAATCATGTACAGACACTATGGATCACACCATTGTTCTGACCGAACCTTATAGAAAGGGCTGTAGTATTTTTTTTAATATTCCTGAAAAAGATAGTTCACATATTTTATTTTATTGGTACAATTTACCTTTGCTATTTATTTGTTTAATTGTTGTCAAATGATTTAAAGTCTGTTCAGCGTAGGAATTGTTTTCTGAAAGGCCTTTTTCCCTACCAGAAATCTATTATATAGTAGGATATTGGTAGGAAAAAAGACCTTTCAGAGAGTAATTCCTACCGTTAATGAAGTATATTTTAATACCACAACAAAATAAACCTATGGACTTTTATTCTTATATTATTTATTTTCTTTAATACAAGTGGTTGATTATTATAACAGCCACGCGGACATGTAATCGTCAACACACACCCGGGTCTGGGCTGAAACAGCATCCCAAATGTATTCTTTATTTCTCAGCCGAGCCAAAAGGGCCAAGCAAGCTCTTCACAAAATATATTTTTCAACAAAACACGGTACAAAACCTAGTGGGGGCTAAATTCTCAACCCCTATCCTTACAAAGCAGGTATAAACGTTATATTCTACCTACCAGAGGTTTGCATACACGAAGTTTACCTCAAACACCCTCACACTAAATTGCTATAATATAGTCAATTTCACTCATTATATAAAAGTATTTGGGTTGGCTGTCTCACTATCCTGTTGGAGATTAAATTTGGGCCTTCAGGAATACTAGATACACACCTCTAACATCCTATGACATCAACACCGTAATACCCGCTTAACTTCTCAAAGAACCAATTTTACTATACAACCCAAATATAAGCATACACAATAAGCACCTCAACACACAGCTTAATTTAAAAAAAACATAATTTATCATAAATCAGCCTATCAATATCACTACATATAATAAACCAAACTTAAAAAAATATAGGCCATCTAATATAGCCTTGACCAATTATTTACAATTAGTCAACATGGTTCGTTCATCCAGCTAATTGATCAGCGCATCTATCTTGCTTTGAGGTGTTTAAATTGTTAAGCAGCACTATAGTTATGTTAATTACACAATTATAGGGAATGACTCTCATCGCCCTAGATAGCACATAATATCAATTGAAATAGTCATATGAAACTAAGATAGTGCGTCAGGATTAGTGTTTACGAGTAAAACCTATAAATGAATACCTATCAGTTATTCAATAATTCAGTAATATAAGTACAAAACTTTTTAATACTGAGGCCCACTGCAGCTGGGAATATTATCTAAATCCAATACCTTTTGAAACTACTGGCATGGTTCTCAGCTACTTGGAAAGCAGAATACAATATACACTATACAGTTATGGAATACAACTTTAAAACAAGTACAATTGGTACGGTTCATTGAGCATTCAACACAGCCCCTTGAAAGTAGGAGAATCCTTAATCTTCTTTCAAAATAGCTCTCCTTTCATTCACCATCTTAAGCTCGTATTCTCTTTCTTTCCGCAGGTATTTTTCTTATCTTTCACGTCACAAATAACCCAATACCACTTAAACGTAAATCTATTTAATTTTTTTAATGTTGGCTTTACCTCACAACTGGCAGTTTTGCTGCTGAGTTCTACAATTATGCATAGAAAATATTATTCAAATCACTGCTCCTAATTAAAATTTCACTGAAATATAGTTAAAAAAACAAGGGGTATCCTTGTCTTGAGTAGCCTCACCTAATTATTTGGACACTCCACATGTACAAATTTATTAAATTAATACCATTGTAATTATCTGGTAATGAATCCCATTCTCAAGGAATGTCTTCCTTTAGTCATACAGAAAGCAAAATAAACAAACACCCCCCCAACTGGAGCCGGTATGTTCATTGTTCACTAGTGTGGTATTATTTAAGGTGAATTTCATTGTATGTACCCAGAACTCTATTGGAACCTAGTTTGAACACAACATTGGCATTACCCCCTTAAAGGCACCACACGGTTTTGACTCGTATATAGAAAGAAATGTCTTCATATTTCCCTCTCAAGGGCAAAATACATCTGATAAGTTCTTCTCATCATAAAATCAACAAACTTAACTAGATGACATTTATAGGTATATAGATCTCTGTTTCTTTTGTACCGTCAATTTATCCAAATTTGCACCGGCTTTTTTCAGGTTATGTTCCCATGTAATTTATCTTTTTTCGTGTCTACCTCCTTCAACAAATGCAATTTCCTTCTTTGCCTTTGTAAGTAAGTACAATGATTCATCATCCCCTCTTAGCTTGGTATTAGGTAGGTGATCTCCGTTCTCTTGTTCATATCTTCCTGCCTTCTCTTGGCCTGCCTGTTCACCATTTGGGGGATGAATTCGTCCCCATGCTATGATTATTGAATTAATACTAACAAGTTTTATGATAGCTGCTGTAATAGGTGCTGATATATATCTGTAGTGTCTGTCTTGAATCTGTTGAAAATGTCTAGATAGTGGTGTTGGTTGAATGTTCTGGTTGATTCCTGTGTTATGGGTTATTGCTGGCCTGATATCTCTCAGTAGCTAAGCCTTCAGTCAAGATGATGGTAGATTCCATATCCGCTGATTCAGATGGTATTGGCATGTTCCACATAACACCATCCTGACTGGTGTTTACTGCTTCTTGGTATGGGGAGATGGGTATCAAATTAGGATACTCTTGCCCCACTTTTCTGTTCTCTTTTAACGAGCTAATTACTAGCTCAGTATGGATACATTTCTCCTTCCCATAGTGGATAAATACATCAGAGTGACACCTTGATTTACATAACAGGTGTTCATCTGCCTCTTAAAGGTTTGAACCCCATGTGCTATTATTAACTTGTTGGTGCCTTTATTCCAATTTATCCCTTCTCGTAGTTGTCAATTCCCCACGCAGATACCAGCAATCAAAAATTCATGGATGACTAGTGCCCTCACTCTTCTTTCTTCATCCGTGAAAGGGACTGCCCACTGTACGTAGTAAATAAACCCCTTCTATCACCCAGAAAATCTTAGCCTATCATCACCTGGTCCTTCCACATGGATTTATTTCTGGCAGTTGGTATCTACCCACTCTTCTCTGCCCTCTGATAGTCCTGACGTCAAAACCCCACCTCCTGCTTCATAGTAATGAGTTCCTCTTCAACATTTTTAAAATTCTGTTTGAGCTTCATCTGCTCACTTACTAGTTTGGGCATGGCTTCATCAGTTATATCTTGCCCCTAACTGATTTCCTCCAATTTCTCAAGTTGGCTATGATGGTTCTTATACAATGGGTTTCCCTCCAACTTTCTACTGCCAAAACCAACCGTTCTGTGGGGTTGCTGCCCACTTACCGTCTTGGTTTCTGGGTACCGGTATTGAAAACACACTACATAATTTGCCAATAAACAATTCTCCAGGCTCTTGTGTTATATATACTCTGCTGGCGTTTGGTACCTTCTGTTACTGGTGTTACTATTCGTGGCTTTTTGCTGGGGGTCAAGGTTAAATCCTCGCTCCAACACAGATTTATCAGATTGCCGAATCCTTCCTTCCCCTCTAACAAGACGTGTATTAATCACAACTTGTGAATATGGGGAATGCCAGGCCTCCACGGTGGTTCGGATTCCACTTTAAACTGTTGGTCCTTCATTTAATTTCACGATCACCCTACCATTACACATTAGCGTATGTGCGTATAACTCGAACAATAATAATAATAATATTAATAATGTTCTTGGCTTGATTGTCTCAGACGTAGTTGCTCCAAGCGTATTCATCCCTAAGGTGTTGCTTTCCCAAGTATAGTCGTGTCAATACACTGGTGAGTAAACCTTGATTGGCGAACTGCTGTTAACCTGCTCTCGCTTGTGAAATATCTTTGGAATATTAACACCCTTAAACTGCGTATAATGAAGAGCTCCATTGTCAAGGCAACCATTTGATTTGATTAATTCAAAATCCTTCACTCATATTATTTGTCCAATCTACCTTGCATTTTATAATAATTATTTTTTTGCTTAAGGTTTGCTCAATAGCTTATTTTATAACTACACTAAAATGAGCCCATATAACTTTATTTATTTACAGTGGTGGAGCATGATCTTTCTTTTTGCTGGGTCAGATCAAAGCTTACCGGTAATAATTTTTTCTTGCCATGTTTTAAAATATTAAATTTAATTCATTTAAGATTTTCTAATTTCTAGATATCACTAGGATTAAAATATCAACCATTCTTAATTTTCATTGTGGCATTTTGATGCCAGTTCATGAGTACCACAGTATTTTAGAAATTCTATAAATCCACCTAATATATACATTTGTTTACACCTGTTCATTGTGTTTTCAAACTGAAATTCTGACCACGGAAATGATATGTGATTCAATATTTACTGTTCTAAATATTTTAAACTTAAATGCATTTCCCAAATTAACTGCACATTTCTCGTGCTTTTTTAAATACTTTCACTTATATGTTTTAAGAACCTCACAGCCTACTTTTGTCCACAACCCCTCACCACCAAATATGAAATAATGCAAACAAAACAAGCTTTGTTTTTAATCACTTACAGCTAACCACAATTTTTTTTTACCAAATCAAATATTATAAAAAGTTCTTTTTTTTCTTACCATCCATCAGCATAAATGTAAAGTCATTAGGCTGATAAGCTCCTACTCGTTTAATTTTAAGTTTTTCTTGCAGCTTTGATGAATAAAATGGAGTATTTATTTAAGAATCCAATTTATTCATTTTTATGAATCACTTTAACTTGTCACCTTACTTCTTGGGTTTTAGCATGTACTAAAATACACACACATAAACAAAAACAAAAACAAAAAACACAAGCCCCCTTTATCTCGTAATGGGCCCTCTTCGATTGGCCCATTCACCACGTACAGCTCGCCATAGAATGGTAGAGCGGTGGGAATTGACCATGAGACATTATCACACTGAGTGTGGCTTCTCTTAGAGAGCCTGTCACAGCTGGTTCCACCTCAGCTTTTATATTCATTTACTCGAGGGCTTGTTCAGTCCTCGCGTGAAAATTGGAGCGAGGACTAAATAATCTTGACTGGAATACTATATAATGAATCCAATAATTCTTTGAGTGTAAAGAATGGTGCTCTACTTCATATTCATGTTGTTTTTTTTCAAAATGTTTTATAGGATCAAATATACAAAACGAAAAAAAAAAAATGCTCAAGGACGGGCTACCCCTGTTTATTTATATTAATAAAACCAATAGATTATTGGAACAATTATACGGAAAGGAAGTGCCACCATATACTCAGGCCAGGCATCAACGTCATCCCAACAATATTTTTTCCCAGTTGACTCAAGAGTGTCAAACAAGCTCTTCAAAAAATATATTTTTAACAAAACAAGGCACAACCCTTGAGTTGGTCATTTCCTCCTCACTGTCCTTACAAAGCAGGGATAGCGGTAAAAGCTAGTCTCTACTTGACAGAGGTTCACGTATACACAGTTTCCTCAAAACAGCCCTACCTTGCAATGGAGTTTAGCCTATATATAAAGGCATATAGAATTGATATATCAACATAACCTTCAACCTACGAAGGTTGCCAGAGGTATGTGCATGCATATAATTTTACAGGAAAATGGGTTAGAGTTTCTCATGGAGCAATGACGATCAGAATCTTGATTAACTGTGCAGGGCTTTGAGAAGTTTTTTTAGCCCTTCTGGGTAAATCACTCGGTTATTAAGCCCCATGATATAAGTATTGGTGGGATCTGCTACCTTATCGTAGGAGTGCATAAGATTCCATATGTGCCCCGCATGAGTTTGACAAGTTATTTTTCAATACCTGGCTGTTGAATGCTTATTAACTGGCGAATAACCCGAGGGGGGCTCTATTTAAAATATTCACCGGTAAAATAAGGTCCCCAGCCTCAATCACGACACTACAGTGACCAGACGAGATGATTACAACTTAACGGGAAGAATCGCGGAGCATCTCCTGGAGAAGTTGCTCCCTGAAAACATCATATAAGACGAAGACCACCAACATAAAGGTACCAGAAGACAGATAACTAACTTATATTATTACGATACTGAAGTGGATCTGGTAACCAAGGAGGAGGTAAAGAGTTGCATAGCTTAAATTATGAAAAACAAACCACCTGAACTAGACTGTGTTAAGTTCAAGGTGCTACAGCAAACTGCATGTAAGGTCAAACTGTATGTAACCAAATTGCTGAATGATTGCCTGGTACAAGGCAGGGTACCGATTATCAGGAAACAAAGTGAGGTAGTCATTCTAAGCAAGGGAGAGTAAAAAAAACCTCCTACCTAAGTCGTATAGACCGATATACTGGTTAAACATATGTGGGAAACTTCAAGAAAAGATCCTCTGTGCAAGACCACAGAAACACCCCGAGGTATTAGGAATACACCAGAAGCAGCATGTCTTCAGGAATTGAAAGTCCACGGAAGACGTGATAACAATTACTATGAAACTAATAAACAACTAAAGAGCTAAGTACATAGCCAGGATATTCATTGACATCTCGGGTACGTTCATTAACCTGTAGTGGCCAGCACTGTTTAAAAGGATACAATAAATCAGGTATCTGGGTAAACTGTTTAACAGTTTCCTAGATTTTCGCAAAGACAGGTACGCCACAATGAGGTGTCCGGGAGTAACCATAAGGAAAAAAAACTGACCAAGGACAGCCCCAAGGATCAGTAAGTGAACCGGTTTGCTGGGATGTTGGTCTAGAACTTGGGTTACTAGAAATTAAGGTGCTTCCGGCAGCAATGGGATTGGTCGTCTTCTCGGACGATCCGCTAATAGTGGTTGAAGGTCAATCAAGATTGCAGTTAGAAACCAAGACGAGCCAGGTACAACAGTGTCTAGGTACTCAGTGTGACTCAAATTAGCACAATCGAAGATCAAGTACATTCTGTTCAAAGGGACAGCTCTGAGAAATACTTCACTGAAGATTGGCCTCCAGGTAATCTGGATAAGCAAGACCATTAGATAATTGGATGTTTGACTAGAAGTGGATCTTCCAGGACCACATGGAGCAGGTATGTAGCAAAACAAAGAGTGTAATGAGTAAAATAATCAACATAGGGCAGATGAGGTATTATATCCCCATACATACCATCAAGAGGTATCACAAGGATTTACTTGTTTCCATCGTGAGCTACGGGTCAAACGTGTGGATACACCGTTTGGAGAACGTCGTACCATTAAAAAAAACTATGGATACCTCAGAGTAGTATACTTCTGCGGTTCTCCAGCGCATATTCGATGACATCCACCGAAGTGCCGAGTTCCACACTGGTTATAGGTCCACTGGACCTGGATGTAAAACGAAGAGGCTTTATGTACTGGCTGAAGTAACGGGACCTCCGCCAAGTAGAAACTCTGACCAGGGGTGAAGTGATGACGTCAGTGGGGATAAGAAGCCTTCATGAATATTGGCAATACAATTGAGTAAGGGGTGAACATGGTAGGTGGTCCTTCGACATGTTTCTCAGTGTTGAGGAATGTCTAAAGCTCAAACACCTGCAACCTACTCAGGGACTTGCACACTGCATAAAAGGACATGGGCCATACAAAGCACTACTCCATGCCTGTATACTGACAGAGACGATAATTTGTGACTGCTGAGGGAAGGAAATAGTTGAGCTCGTAGTTTTGTAATGGTGTAATACCCAACACCTGAGGAGCCAGAATTAAGCAATACTTCAGGAACGTCGTATCTACGACATTATACGTGATGGTGTCCCTTAGAAACTCCTCGATGAGGTTGCAATGAAAATCTCGCTAAAGGAACATGAAGACTACATTGATAAACTAAATAAATAAAGAGAATAGCGGTACAGAAAAAGAAGAAGAGACGTTAGGGAAGACAAGTACAACGACACAGACGATGAGAATGATTGAAAGGACCAACAATACGTAGAATGTAAGGACGGTTGAAGGATCTGGAAGTCACAGCCCCTAGAGGACTTTGATTATTAAGCTACAGGTTGTGAAAAAAACTATAGGTCTCACAATCTCTAAGTTGCTTGGAGAGGTATGCCGAGGACGGTGGTAGGAGTTTGGAATTTTAAAGACAGCAATGCCCCTAATGACTGGAGCCTGACCTCAATATTCCGGCAGGAAAAAAAACCCCAACGTTGAGACAAGCATACGCAGGAGGACTGAATACTCTTAAGGAGTCTTATGGCCTTGAAACACTAGTCAACAAGTGCAATCCGAAGTTTACATCGGTGGACGACCAGGGCATCAATTTGCCTGAAAGCTGGTTGACTATCAGTCAACAAGTTTTGCCAATAGCAGCACTATACCATCAATCACATCACAAGGAAATCGCGTGACATCCCCGAGTGTAAATGCAGAAAACTGCATTAGTTCTAGTTAAATTTAAGTTAGTTAGATTAGTATATAGTAATTAATATTATCCTATGTCGAACTAGAAATAATTGAGATAGAATAAAAATAATATATAGATGAATATATTAGAAAATAAAATAAGAAATGGGACTCAAAATATATTAGTTAGACTTCGGATTAAAGATTATGTAAAGGAACTAATTAAATACATGTCAAATGCTTTTTTGAAAATCGATCTCGTAGCCAAGTGGTCATAAAACTTAAGTGCTAGCTGCAATTGTCTTTTACGGGTGTGGGGTGTTCCAAGGGCCGTGAGATATTTAAACTTGTGGTTGACATAAGGTGGGTAAGAGTACAACGCATGTATAACAGAACAGTCTTTAATTAATGCATCTTCAGAAAATCTACCTACTTTCCAGAAAGTACTTTAAGCTTGGTCTCTTTGCAGTCTGATAGTTTAGTAGCATAGTTTTTCAAAAACGATTTTCCTCCACTCTTCCTAATTAAATATTTAAGGGCTGTTAAATTATAACGTAAGCACCTTATGGTGAGAGGGGGTTCAATCTTTACTTACTTTTGGTGACAGGGGGGTGAGGGGGGTTAGAACAATGTGTATGTAAGACAGAGAGAGAAGGACAACAATGGCAGTGACCCAGCCAACACAAACGGACACATAATAAGTAAATGTGTTGAGCTGTGCATTCAAGAACCTTAATCAGCAGATTAGTAATAGCTTAGAGTTTTTTTATAATTATAATAATTCATGTAATCACTAATGATACATTTTTATAATTTTAATTATTTGTAGATTAATTTCGTATTTTTTATAATTACTGTATATAACTTTATTTAATGTTACCTGTTTGGTACAATAAATTTAAATCATTCTAAAGCATTATTTATTGTGAATTATTTTGCACAGTTAATTTACACTCTACGTTAGTAATTATCAGCAATTTATAAATGGCATAAAAATAATGGTTATTTCTGTGAACAAGTTACAAAAATTCAACAAATATACCGTAAGCAAGATAATAAGGTTTGGGGGATCCGATGTTTTCTCATTTTTGCTTACAATGGGGAGGAGGTTATCTAAAATGGCTAAAAATTTGCTTACAAATTTACTGAACAGCCCCTTACTGCCCCACTATTTAATATATTATACATTATATTAATATTGCTGTAATATACTTTTTAATACGAGTATAAATATCTATATTCGAATGAGAGTTACGCTATTATGAGTGCTTGTCAACTAAAATGAAATAAATTGAACGTCTAAACCAAAATCATAAATTAATACTATTATGTTGTCACACATGTAGAGGCATAGAGTTATGTTTAATTTGTATATAATATAGTATTCCTTGACCGTAGAGTGACAGATCATGACGGTTCGTGAATAATTAAAGCAATACTGGAAATTATATAAAATGTATTTTTGATAAATGTCACAACAATAATTTATCATAACAATTTAAATATAGAAATTAAATAAATAAGATCTAAATTGTATATCCAGTTTAGTTAGAAACATATTTAAATACACCTAAAATTGTAACAATAGCCCAGTGCTGTGCTGACCGGCTTGGCGGCCATCCGGTGCTGAGGCTGTACAACGCACGCTACCGCCCGCCAGCAGAAACCTACATATTTCTGGACATTTGGTTTACCGATAGCCTAGGAAGGGCTGACATTGAGAATAGACCCCGATATCAAAATATCACATACATACATTTGCTTTTGAAACGACCTACCAAGTGTTTGGCGTCTTCAGGTAAAAACAAAGCTAGAAATTTGTATTAATTTTAAAAACACTAAGCATTTTTATGAATACCCGTGACTGTAGGACATGGTTTGTCATTATAGCTGACTCAATAGCATGTATATATACTGATATATATACAACAGGTTAGATTCCTGGATGGACAAACATTGTAACATTGGGAAATTGCATCATTTTGAAAAACATGTGACATGCTTTGCATAATGCTAAGGGTTTTGGCTGAAATGCTTGGTACAGGGTATAATAGCTTGAAAAATATCTCAACCATTAAAACTCACTAATAAAACAATTTTTCTTTATGTTTCAGATTGTTAGGAAATATGTATTTGGCCTCCTAAAAAAACTGTCAGTACCAATGAGACAGGTTCAGCTACTTCCCAGACGGTGGTAGTCTCACCATTTCAAGAGTTTTGACACGTGACCAACACTGCATTGATAATTACTGCAAGCTATTTTGAACACATATTTCATGTTGCCTCCAGCAGTCTCCATAATGTCAAAAAGACTAATCTGTCATCTTGAATAGACGTTATGGTTCAGAAATGGATTGGGATCATAAAGTTTCAGGTACATATATTTTTCTCATGTTGCAAAGCATTGCACAACAATGGTATGAAAATAGTTGGGTTTCAAAATAACGGGTTTGTACTTCATCTATAATTTAAATGAAATCAAGAACTACACGTGATTTAAAAAAGTGCGTTCTTTATGTTGAAATAATATAAACTTAACTTATTTGGCAAATCCATAATTAAAGATCTATTTTTTTATCTAGTATGTTTTATTTTAAATTTATTTTAATGTTTTAAAGTTTATGTAAAACAGAAGTAAAGTTATTCTTATAATAGATATATTTGCAAAGCTGCACTAAAACAAACAAACGTTTATATAACCTTAATTTACTTTAAATGGTAGCAAGACTACCTTGCGTGTCGCCATTGTAGTGTAGATTATAAGAAGGACCAACAATAAAGCAGCAGTTTTACCTTCACCGATCACACTATGCTCTAGCTTATAAGCTGCACCATGGTGTAACCTATCAAGGTAAGCTTGCTCATTTTCAGAGTCAACGAGGTATATATTTTCTTAAAAAAATATTGTAATAATATTACTATGAATATATTATGTTAACATTAGGCACCCAGCTCAAAATTATATGGTGGTTATTTTGGTAATTATAGAAAGGACTCTTGTCTACTCTTACAAGTTTTTGGAAAACAATAAATATCCATTTATTTCATAGGTGATTGGTAATGGGTGGAAATTTTAAACAGTGTTTTTTATCATACTCAATTCAGAAGAAATATTTTTATCGAAAATATCATGGCATGTATCACTTAATATCTGGCACAGTAGCGTCTGACAAAACTGAGATGTGCATTCACGAGCATTGTTTTGTTCTAGTTAAGGAAATGTTAAAGTGGCTGATACAGAAATAAAATTACTTTAGAATATAATGTGTATCTATTGGTTAAATTTTGCGTATAGCCCGAACGGGTAGTAATACGCGGTGCTAATAATAATAATAATAATAATAATAATAATATTAGTTAAATTGTATTGAGAATGGCTCACTAATTCGTAATATTTTTAAATGATGAATACATCTATACACAATTTCGAATACATCTACTTCCATAATAAATATATAAAGATAAAACAATGAGGTCTATTTCTTCATTTGTTTGAACGCAATTAACTTTATTTTTGTGGCCTAATAGCTTTGCCCTCACTTATATAGAACTGAAAAAAATAATTTTGTGCCATCATCAAATCACGCAAAAGGTTTTTTTTTATGGGCAACTAATTTTTCTAATCGAAAACATATCAGTTGATTGTTCACAAAGTAATAGTAAGCTTATATCGGTTTCAATACAAATCGATTAGCAATCCCACGTGGAAGTGGAATTACAGTCTAATGGAATTAAAATGTTACTACATGTAGATATTTAGGATGAACATTGTGGACGTGCGTATAGCCCCAAAGGGTAGAAAGACGCAGGGGGCTAAAAAATAAAAAAATATCAATGTAGATAATAACTATTTTAGAAAATAATGTAAAACTATTAACGACTTTTAATTTTCGAAATTGAACAAAAGGCTGTGAACCATACTTAATAAATACTGTACCATACTTAATAAGTTTTTGTTGATGATTGGTCAAGGAAAACAAGGAAAATTTCTACGAAAAAATCAACATATTTATGAGAAATATATAATGTGTAATGTATAGACCTTTACGAAATGTGGATAGCTCGTATAATGGAACTTAATGTACTATATTAACAGAAAAAAGTTTGATATACATTCCATTCAATTGATTCCCAAGAATCAACCTCTTTTACCAACTCTTGGCCCCCCTTTTTTATTAGTAGTGTATACTTGGTTATTACAAATAATACTGTAAACCAATCTTTTTATTCTGCATGCACAATCATTTCATTTAAATTTTCAAAATCTATATACTGTTAGAGTTATATATTTATAAATTGATATTGGCAGTGACATATTCCCACAAACTCAAAGAAAAAACTACTGAATTCATTCATAATAACATTTAATCCCAGTCATTACTAAAAACATTCTTATCACAGCATAAATTAAATCTGACCAACATCTCTATTCAATAATAAATGTAGTTTCTTAACATAGTCATAGCTACTATCAGTAATTTAATTTGTTGGAAAGTAAAACATTCCTTTGATTCATTATTGTCTTGGTATTTATAATAAACTAACATATTTGAATTACCTATTTTAATTTTGTAAATATCGAAAACTTAAACTGAAAAAATTGCAAAAAATGTTCACCAGAATGATTAGGTAAACTTTTTTCATTTGGATGAAGTTAAGTGAAATAACACAAATACTAATCATATAATTTTTTTGGTCATTTATGTGAAGAATTCTTGGCTTCAGCGTTCGTGGTCTATGAATTTATTAACTGCCTTTTTAAAAAAAAAACTGTCCTTTTGTATGTTTTGTTATCAAGAGGGTAAACATTTGTTTCCCATTGGATCTTTCAATAATGTAATCACTGCCTTAAAAAAACTCATCTTTACTGGAAATTAAGATATTTACTTAGCTATAAGTTGTATTTGTACACATTAGTTAGGTAAAGATCCCGAATACCTATACATCTTAAATCGATTGGAAATTTCCTTTGCCGAAACCGCATTTAAAGTAGGCCTATATGAATTATTATATCAGTAGTGCAAATAAGAGAAAAGAATATATATTGGAAACTTTAAATCATGTTCCTAAAAACTGAACATTAAATCTGAATAGTTTGATATTTTTGCTGAAATATCTAAGAAATGTATGTGGAAAAACTCGTATGGACAGAGCCAGTAGTGGATGAGTGTGGTTCGAAAGGGAATCCAACAGGTCAATGTGAAAGAAGCATCTTACGTTGGTTTGGGCATGTTGAGAGGATGAGTGTGGATCGAGTGACGAAGCAAATATATGAAGGTAGAGTGTGTGGATCAAAAGGAAGGGGTAGGCCCCGTAAGACGTGGCTAAATGTTGTAGATGAATGTGTGAAAAAGAGAAACATTAAGCGTTTGCAGAGTAAAGAGTATGTTTGACTTGGTGTAAGGATGTTGTTGAAGCGAAGGTAGTATGCAAGGATAAGGAAGTATGGATAAAGTTAGTGAGGATGGATTAAGTACGGAGTTGTTTTTTTTAACTATATGCACAGTTTCTTGCCTACCCCATAAGAGGAAGGCATTAGTAGGTATGAATGTATGTGTGTACGTATATTACGGGTATAGAAAGTACGCTAAAGTTATATTTATTTAGTCATAATGATATGTTTAAGTATATAACCTGATCGTTTTCCCTTTGTCTCATTTGTTTTATTATTATGATATAAATTTCAGTCGATATTTCTATGAAACATTATTTACGGCATTTGAATTGGATATCATTAATACCATTAGGCGTGCCTGTATGTATAGTTTAAAATTTTATTTGCACGGTATATACGAGTATATTACAATATTTTTTCACTAATAACATTTTAATTCATCGTTATTTAAATCTAATTTTTATAACAAGAGATTATAAAAATCATTCTCGTTTAAAATTGAATATATTATAATTCCATAATCAAACTAAATGTTTAAGAGTCTTACTATTCACATGGTGGACTAGTTTTTCTTGGAGTAATTATTTTTTTTCCAAAATAACGTATACTTTCATTACTACACATTTGATTTTTTTTATTTGTTCACATTCCACAAATTTATATTCTTACACCTTTCTATGCTTGGTAACAGTGAAATCCACCATTTTTTGGTGGAAACCATATTTACATTTGATTACAGACTTCAAATTAATGAGATGATCAATCGGATTTAGGTATTGATAATTTTTTAAATAAGGGCTATTTTCCTCATCAAGAGAAATTTATAAAATTAAAATTATATTTTTTGTCGTCTTCCTTGTACCGTAGTGTGTAGATTCATTTATTTCCAATTGCAAAATATGTGTATACATTCTTAAATTATTTTGATTTATTTCTGTAAAAATTAATTTCACTTAATGACAGTATAGAGTCCTATATAAATGATTAATTTAATGACAAAATTAAAAATAATATATATGTTTGACTAAAGTTTTGATTGTAATCTTTATCACTGTACCGTGAAATAAAATCACTTCTTTTGAAAATATTTTTGTTGCCAGTAAGCAAAATAATTCACCAAAACTATGAATAACAGTAGGCATAACCTCAATTACTAATAAGTATGTGATTTCTGTTCGTTTCTCATAGTTTTTAGTTGGCTTGTGTATCCCCTCACAATATCGAGAAACACCCTTGAAAATTATAATTGTTTATTTTTGAAATGTATCCCTATGTGCAAGGCCGTAGCCAGCCAATAATTTCAGGGGGGGG
>CABEEJ010002215.1:51798-120005 GCA_901482245.1 Timema douglasi
CAGGGCTACAGCCGTATAACCCAGGCCCCCATCGCCCCCCATATATCTTCAGCAGGGCTACAGCCGTATAAACTTGGAGGCCCATCTTTCCACTGCACGTACACTTTCTTGCTGGTACCTTTACCTTTGTCACGTATAATTATATCAACTTTGAAATCGTTGGGAAGATGAACTTGCTGAAACTTTTGTTCATAAAACGTTCCTTCCACTTCCTCGCCGGCAAGATTGGCTAATCTATACACGAAGGGTTGACACAACACGACGCTGGGCCATTTGAATATCTCTTAACTCCAATTGTTCTACTAGCCCTTTTCAAACAGCATTTTTGGTTTGCTGATATAAACCATGACACTGACTTAGAGTTTTTGTTTACTACTTTGTCTTGTACGATGGTAACCGTATAGGCTGTCTCTGACTTGGAGCGCATTGGTCTCTGAAATATTTAAGGGAGCCATCTTGCATATTGAATATTTTGAACCATTGTGAGTATCAATGACGTTTTAGAAGACGTTCACATATCGATACGTGTTATTTTTTTTTAAGGTAACGCTACATACGATCCTATAGAGTTCTATTGAATTGTTCCACGTAGCTTGCCTTCACATCCGGATTGTGGGTGGTGTATTATTAAACGCCTTCTTTATTGAGAAATTGCCGGACTAGACGTTACGGGAACTCAGTCCCCTTGTCCATCTGTAAAATTAGAGGTTTACGTCCACTTTGCTTGAAAATGTGCTGTAAGGCGTCCTTCCCAAAATTCCCAATATTAGAGGGAGCATCCTCATCCAAGCCATCTTGTTAAACATGCCGATGATGGTGAGAAATTAAATTGCACCATCGTTGTATTTGCTGAGACTTCGCAAATCATTGAGATCAGCTTGCTAGAGATCGCCAATGTTTAACACCACGTACTTGTTGCGTGATTTTTTGATTGTGGGTTTGTGTAAAGTATAAGCTTCCTGCGCACAAAGTAATGTTTGTACTTTTGTTGGATCTTTTTTGGAATCCTTTATGAGCAACGCCACCCCTGCAAATCCTGCAGTATTAGAAGAGTCGTAGTAAATAGCGGCAAATAAGTCCATTAGGCGTGGAAAGGCAGCCACATTTTTTCATCCACCCTTTTCAATTTCTTCTTTTTTGGGTAAGGGTGTTGCAACGGTGTAAGTGGTTTGGGTACGGGCGTCGGATATCTAATGGGTGCCAAGCGTTTTGGGTTGAAAATAAATATTTAGGGACGTTTATTATTTGGAGCGCTGCCATAAGCTCTCCCCGCCTCGAAACCTCTCTGTGTATTCATGCTCTGACCAGATCGTTGACTAAATCCACAGAGAAGCGCGTCTTAAATAATCTCTTCCCTGTTTGCGTACCAAGAGATACCTCCTCGGGAAACAATATGTTATAGTTGCTGATTGAAATTAAAATAGCACTGTAACACTCGTTGAAATAAAGTCAATTTAGACATGTCGTCAAGTTTTGAAGTGAAATTTTTTCCATTTTATTGTACAGCGCGAATACCACTAGAATGGTTGCTGATGACACTAGTTGGTGGTGTTATTCATAACGGCGTAATATTTCGAGAGGAATCAATCTAAATATTTTTGTGTGTTCCATTATCTAATTGTTGAATAATGAACCGAGGACACCGCTGATTAAATACTCTAAATGTAAGGGTAGAAATCCTCCTCCTTTCCGGACAACTAGTCGTCTCTTCTTCTTCTAACACACTCCTTGTTTGACCAGCTTTGGAAAGACCTTCTTGTGCGCAGGCCTTTTTGTCTTCTACGATTTTTCAATGGCATCCTCCCTTTTAAAGATATATAGCCACGCTCAGTAAGAGAAATAATCAGTTTCTTGGCCGCCATTTTAAGCAAGGCGACCCAGTTGATTCGGTTTCATGCGGTCCATCCCAATAAACGGAGGGTCTTGTTTTAACACCTTGGGACTTATGGTTATGAAATTATCTGTAATTTGGAAGTGTCTGTATTTTTATAGACTTTGCGTTGTAGGTACGCGCAGCACCTGGCATTTGTGCGGGTTCTTAATCGGAACTATTCGGATATACCTAGCTTGAAACCTAGGCCCATATGCAAGGACGATGCTGAGCACGGCCAGAGTAAGGCTGAGCACTAGCAGAGCATGAGGCCTGTCGTGAAAACAGGTGACTCGATCGTCTATGCACGCAGCGCCATGTTGTGGACATATCCTCTGAGTACGGGCAGAGTATAGCCTGAGCCATCCCGGGACCAGACTCTGGCGAAACTCAAGATATAGCGTCATAGATCGTACTTGCACGAGGCTCATACTCCGCCTGTACTCTGGCTGTGCTCAGCATCGTCCTTGCTTACGGCCCCTAGCATGCCTGGTGTTCAAAGTGTTGTATCTGAGCCTTATCCCTATTATTTTCAAATAAGATGATATAGTGTACGTTTAAGGAAATGTCCCTTTAGCACTGTACCCTGATGGAATATATTTTGTGTAAGGTATATGACGCTAACATTTTGATGATGGCATCGTTTGGTGAAAAGATCTACGACTACTTCGTTGGCTTCACGCATCAGGCCATTCATCTGTGGAGCGTTATTACAGTTGCCATCAATTTCCAGTAAATCATTAGAGATTATGACGAGGGGCCCTGCCCTATTTGTTTTGAATCCCGGTTGCCATAAGGCATAATACAAGGTGATTTTTTCAAATTTAAATTCACAAATTGTGTCCAAGCGACAGATAAGTCGGAGACAAAATATGACTTTTAATAGCCGGAATCGCCACTGTTGAATGCCAAAAATTGATTTTTCAACTTGTCCATAATGTTTGAAACTTAGCTTATAAACTAAATGAACTTTCATTTATAGGATGGAAAGGTGTTTGGTTGTAGACGCTTAAATTAAAACTTGAAAGTTTTGAATATTTATTTACAATCATAGCTTACACCAATTATTGTTTTAGAATATTTATTTACTAGCAAAGCTTACATCATGAAAATTATAAATGTTTCGGTGTATAGGAAACAATAAAGAGTTTTTTGATGTCATAGGGAAAATAGTTGTATTGGTACTAAACAATTCGTAAAAAATATTTAAGCAAAGTTAAACAATTAAAGTCAAATTCAAAGATTATTAATATATATTTAAACAGACAAAAGTTTACATTTAAAATCTGTACAGAGAAAATATTCAATTTAGATTAAAAATATGTACAGTTAAAACAATTATATTAACAAAAATTAATTATTTTTCAATAGAAATAATCAGGTAGTTAAAGGTATGTATTGTGGATAAGTAACTATAACAAATATCCTGGGTGCATAAAATAAAGCAATAAGAACTATGCGCGTTTTCACATAGAAAAAAAATAGAACAATCTCTAATCTTTGAAAACTAGTATGTCATTCGATTTGTCTACAGTAGGTAAAAGAAAAAAAAAATTGATCATTTAGACCTTCTTAATGATCGCCTTTTAGTCATAGCGAGCGCGTTTACAAGGACTCTGATACCCAAACAGTGATGTGTTATAATCATCAGTTATCCGTCGTTTGTTTTAGATGGTCCGGTAGACTTTAGTCTGCGAAACGGTACATACACCCGCAAAACATTTGCTACAATTTTATGTGATATCTGTACTTGCCTTTCTGTAGCCTGTTCGCCTTCAAAACTTCAAAATTTACGTAGTTCCGGTTGCCATAGTTGATGGTGATCCCACAAACCTTGCACATCGTTTTGGTTTTGGCAAAATCCGCACCAACACAAACTCGATACGCACAATTCTTGGGGACACCATATAAAAAGGCGCTAATGTAGCTTCCTGGACCATAATTTGAAGGCTGTTGGTTAGGTCACCCAAAGATCTCCGGTTGGTAGACTCCAATCTTGTGGGCGTTCCGTGAATAGAACGTTATTTGAATAATGGCACAAAATGCCTTTCCCCAATTTCTCAAGGATGCTGTATAAGTCCAACCTAGCCATATCAATCAAGTAGCATGCCAACGCGACATTCGTGTTAGGCTTATGGTGAACGCGTCACGTGCACCCTTGTAATTTGAGGAACATAACCTCATCATTAACGTCAATGATGCTACCCATGGTGATGTACGGATCCGTCAGGTACTTGAGGACGCACGGATAGTCATTGACAAAGGTTACGTGTGGTAAATATTGACTTTGCCCAAACTTTCCCCACAGTTATTTCAAAAATAGTTTAGCCATTGTGTGGAGACCAGAGTTAATACGAACAGAAACGAAATAGAGTTTTACCTCTTCCCTTTCATCATAGTTTTGAATATGAGCTAATTTCTTATCTTAGGAGGTACACCATTCCAGAAATACACTGGCTTCTTGTTTAATTTTCAAAATGTATCGATGTACTCGTGATATAAACCTCCAGAACCTGTCTGACACTCGAAAATAGATATATCGTACTCCCACATTTCATGTACGGCTTCGTCGGTGTAGCCTTTCTCAACGGTTTTTGGATCTCGTCAATCACCTAGACGCCTGTCAGCCAATGACCTTTCTAGTCGTAGTGCTGACATGTGCGTTTGTTTTTCTTTTCCTAGCATTTCCTGCACAGGTGGAACATCAAATTTTCAACCAATCTTGTAGGCAATAGGGAATGAATGAATCCCACGAAGGCATCACGGTAACATTGACTATGCCTTTTATTTGATCTTTGGACGATTAATTTATTCCAAGTGAATAGTTGGGTGGCTTATGGGGTACTTTTTGCGCTTACAAACAGAAGTGTATAATGAACACATATCCAAGTACTACTATCCAAAAGAAACGTATATTTCGTTGAAGAAATTCATAACATTTTTAAGCCCGCCAAAGAATACGTTCATGGGACTTAGCGGCTCCTTGCTGTACACCTGATGCTGGAGTACATATTGTTTCAAGTCCCTTTCGTTGCGTTTAATTGCATTATTCATGCACTCCCACATATATTTTATCTATTACGACCATCTAGCATGCATTCTATTTTTTTTCCACGCAGGTCCTGGTCGCTTCTTAACGCATCTCCACGGTCTCGTGTTGGCTGTTTTTGATAGGGGTGGTCCTGTCAGGAAAACAGAATGGGCACCCATACCAACAACGTCCCTAGAAATACCCTATCCCCAGCTTTAACAAAGCCGTCTACACGTCACCCTAAAACAGATTTCTGATGGCTGTTTCCAGCTTGAAATATAGATACCTGGTTCTAGTGTGCCTTCCACCTGAGCTATTTTATGGTGACGTGCACTCTTGGTCTGCGCAGTGATAGCCACAATTAGAGATGATATGAATGATATCTTCCTTATTGTATTCCTGAGATAAACCAACATGGCCACTCCGGTGATCGTACACGTCTTTCTGATTGGCCAGCGTGTCATACCACATATTAAAGTTCTTCTTTCCCTCAACTGGAATTTCACCTATGCCGTAGTTATCATTTGGTAGCAAGGGACATCTATATCCCATGTTTTTTTAGTGATGAAAAAATGGGTCAAATATCTCTTGGGCAAGGGCTCGTCCAAGCTGAATATCTTGAATATCTTAGACAATGCCATTGAGAGAAAGTTTAAACAGTCGATAAAATGGAGCAGTCCGTAACGCATGGATATGATTTTCCCACAATTAAATCTGAGCTTTGGAGTCCATTTTCTTACTTACATCATATGTTTTAGAATACAATGTCCTTCAAAACCCTAGTAATTTCGGGCTTGGAAGGTGATATAATTAAATTTTGTTGATTTAATTTGATCAATAAATCCAATAAATTGGACCATTTTGGCATCACTCTCGAATATGTGAGTCCTAGGACCCCACAAGCGTAACAATGATGGTCACTACCAAAACATGAGGGTAGGTATTATAATAAGTCTGCATGACACAGAATATATTTGTGTAAATACGTGCTGGCCACACCTTGAAGAAGCGTTTCTTGTCTGCATACAATGTCATAGAAAACCAAAATGAAATTGCTCTTTTGTAGTGACGGCTTGGACGGCAGAAATAATCAAAATGACGATGAGTCTTGTATACTCTACAAAAAATCTCATAACACCAGTGTGAGTATTCTTATCTTTCTAAACTGAAATATCGCCCAAATCTCACTAACTCTTTTGGCATCGCAGTTTGGCACGGGATCTCTGCAAAAACCGGGACTATTATGGTTATCAATACCAATATTGTTTGTGAACCCCTTCCCACACTCATCTCAGCTAACAGATCATTACACTGGAGACCAATTTTGCGTAGTACTTTTTCACGCAGATTTGAATTTGTGCTTTTTCTTCTTGTTGAAAGGCACACGTAACTCCTGAAAATAGCAACCAAACTTAAATGCAGATGCCCAGGATGTTATGACATTTTAATGGTTTTACTTATCGGCATTAAAATACAAGTATATGTAACCCATGAAGGAATATTTTGAAGATCTGGGCAACCATAGAGGATTTGCCTCCCTCGTTGTTCACGGAACACTGTGATTTTGTATTCAGAGAGTTAAGTTTGAAATGGTTTCAGTTAATGACACTTCACCACCTTTTAAAAGATTCACACTGGTGTCATGGCACAAATCCTCTGCTATGTATTTTTTAATATTGTGACCCTCTATTTGTCTGGAGGTATTTGTATTCATGTATCTTGGTTCTCTGTTAAAGTCACACGCAGCGTTGGCGACAACCAAGGAATGTGAAAGGTAAAGTGTGGCGTCACCATTTTCCATCTTAATGATTCCTTGGTTTTTACTACTGTATGGGATTAAAGAGGAGAGATTGTGACAATAGCTCCTGCCACTTCCACGAGACTCCTTGAAATGGCTGAGTTTAACGTACAGCAGTACCATACTCAAGTACAAACTATTACTTTGCAACACGCAGCTTACGTTAGCTAGCACAGGTCGCACGCATAACTGACTCACTCGCCTAAACGAGGCGTATACTGGATTCAACTCAAAGTCAATGCTGTTCAACGGTAAGTCGACATGATCATCGGCGCTAACCCCATGGTCCTGCAAACTTTTGATTAAAGTAGTAGTTTGCTCTTCAAGCCAGCTTAATGCGTCACGGTCGCTTGCGGAGGTACCAAGAAATATGATATCTCTGCCAGTGTAAAAGAAGTGCCACAATTGATTTATTCTTTCCTAGACTATACGAAGGGAGATGCCTTGAGTCAAACCTCCAAAACAAACCTGATTTACCGGGATATTAATTCCCGACTGTGGTACTGATAACAGCCCCACCACCACCACCACCATATCCACGTCTCGAGGGGTAGGGGTGGCCGTGATTTCCGCCTGCCTCGACCCTGCATCACTGGCTTTTGGGTCAATGTTCCCACTGCCTTGAGGTGGCAAAGCTCCTAGCGGCTGTATATGGGCTGCGAGTGTTTGGGTCGGGACATCGTATTTCCTCCATTTTGGAAGCGAATTAATGGAGCGAGTATCTCCAGCATCCATTTGAAGTAAAACGCAAGAATTTTAATTCAAAGACAAGCCAAACTAATTTAAAATTAAAATGTGAAACGAAATTTTTAAAACCAAATTAAATTTAAATCCTTTACTTTTTTCCTGCAAGGTTACTCGTGTTTTATTCTCTTTAAAATGATACGCTGTAAGGCTTGATTCCTACAGGTTACACACATTATATAATTGAAAAGAACATAGATTGAAAAACATATAGATTTATTGATAGAAAAAACAATAGTTAAGATAGCAATGGTTTACAATAATATAGTCGAAACGAATAAGGATTTTGATCCAATCAGTTAGCCTTGAGAAATGAGACTGTGACTACTAGGGCTGCGTAGTCGCCAGGCCACAGGTAGAAGTTTTTTCTATAAAGTAGAACAATTCAATCATTACTAATAGAAAAATATATGACAAGGTATACATGTAACTTTAAACCAGGCTGTGCTTGATGGGGCCTTCAAAATATTATCCATTAAACACTTAGGATAACCAGCTGTTGATAACAGCAGTTGATGGCTAAGAAACAGGTGTCATCAAAAGTACTATGGCTGGTCACATTCCCCTTTGGTACTGCAAGGGCATTCAATAGTACATAAAATTCTAAAGGCAAGAGCTTTAAGAACAACACAAAAAATAGAAATCGATCGAAAGGTAAGAGTGAAAGAGTATTATTTGCGTAGACCCCACTATGACTCTAGTGCAGTTCCCTGGGTTGTGCACCGAAACTAATACTTCACGTGAAGCGTGATTACTTGACCATCCTAAAACACTGGTATCTAACAACTGAATTGTAATGAGGTAAACAAAACAGATAACCTGGGGGTTGCCATCCATAAACTGAACTGATGCTCACGCCGTACAAGGCGTCATGACAAATTGAGATTAAAAAATATATTAAAGGAACTAGTGGAATATTATAAGTCCCTAATTAAGACATTATAACTTTCTACGCCGGAGGCATATACATATATATATATATCAACAGAGTCTACAGTACTGAATTACAATATTTAGAAAACAAATATTAAAGAGACTCGTCCCGCATTCGAAAGGACACAACATTTAATCAATAAATTAAAGCTTGAGTTAGCAAGTCAACAAGACTTGAAAATGATTAACGGTCAACTAGACCTACTATCAATTCGAAAGAAAATCGTCTCCGACAATATACAAAAACTAAAAGGGTGCAATCAGATATAACTCATCTTTATAACAAAAATAATCTAAGTCATAAGGACTCGCTTCATATGTGGGAGAATCGAATCAGCAGACATCCTGAAGATGTGAGTACTCACCAAGGCATATTATATGGAAATATATCTGTTTTAATTATGTTATTCAGGATCCATTATTATTTTAATAAGAATTGATGATATAGATGTAGTTTACTATTTTTTCATGTTAACCGCATGGCAAGCGTAAGTAAACATTTTGATATCATCCAAAGAGAAAAGCAATGCGTTTAAGTATTTTATTCATAACTATGTTAATATTAATTCTCTTCTTTAATATCTACTCCCGTATTTAACAAAAGCCAGTATTTTTGACCAACCACGGATTTGAATGTTTGAAGGTAGGGAGAAACGTAAATTTATTAGACTGCATCTTCAGAGTAGACTCAATTAAATATGTGAATATAGTTTATTTTCTTGCATAAATTAATGAATTATAGAATTTTTTAATTGTAGATGACCAATATAACTGATTGACATGCTACAACGCCATTAAATAATACTGTTTAATTTCAAACCACTTTTGGTACTAGTATAATGTGTGAATAAACAAATTTATTTTAATAAAAAAATTATTTAACTAATGAATATAAATGACACCAACCTTCGCAAAGAGTGTGAAATAAAATCCACTTGTAAAACGATTATTCCAACCAAAGTCACTTTAAAAAATTAACTACTTGGACTTTCAAATCAAACAATTTATCAAATAAGCTCTCAATATACTACGTAAAAACCAAATTACCATTTTATTTATATCTTGCACTAGGTGTGGAACTATTATACACTATAAATACCAGATATTCAAATGGATCCCTTACTTGCTCTAGTTACCAAATTTGCTTTTAGTTCTAAAAAATACAAATAACACTTGTTTATTTCACACATTGCTTAGTACATTTCAATTACTTTTTAAAGTGTTGAATTTGAAAAGTATTATTCTATTTCAAGGGTTTAATAAACAATTAGTTCATAATGTGCTATTCCAACACATACTTTTTTAATGTTCCTTATAATTTAGCCATCAATTGTTTTATTATTTTAAGGTAATACAAATAATCTCACCTTTAGATGCAGCAATGTAATTCAGAGTCAAAAATATGTTCGTGAAAAACGCATTTGGCGCTAAGAAGAAAGATGGTGGAGGTGATGTGATTTTATGTAGTGCAAAGGGTGGTGGTGGATGTGATGTGGTTATATATGGTGATATGACCGGCCCTTCTGCAGGAATCTGATATTGAGGGACATCCAACAGCTATCCCATGTATCTAAAACAAACATAACTTGGTATTAGAGCCTTTTAGCGAAAATTCCGTCCATGAACAATCATACGGAAACCACCTATTAATTTGCATACACATTTTCACAATAATAGCTTTGATCATTCAAGGACTCAAAAGGGGGACACCTATATCAGAAGGTAGGCATGTTATTACAAACTGATCCAAGGAGTCATAGAATAATATTGCAACAGGGAAATTACCTAAATAAATAAAATATTCGCCATTTAACATTAAAAAAATATTAATCTTGTTCATGACAAAAATAATAATTTATAATCTAGCATATAAAAACTCAAATTTACCGCATGATTCACCTTTCGAAACAATTTTGACGTGCATTATTGTTTTTTTATTTGGCATTTAGAAAGTTAATTATTCTATCTTGCAGATCTGAGCCCTCATTGACCAGAAATTCCTAACCATTTGTGGTCAATTCATTAATGTATAAATCTAGGGTAATCAGTTACAGATTTTTGAGGATATTCCCATAGCTCACTATCCAAAAAATATAACAGAACAGCATAGTTGGATATTCAGTTTTGCTTGAATTTAATAAAATGTTATCCTATATTAAGCGCCTTAGGGGCGTAGCTCGTCAATGATGCCATACACTTTATCTCACGTGTAACCTGGTTTTCCCACAACTCATTCTCTAAAAGTACTCGTATTAAAATTAATTTCTTATTAGGAGCGCACTAATGACGTTTAATGTGTAACATTAGCATTGGTAGCTAATGTTACATTATTACTACCCACTCCAAATAAGCAATACATATAGACATCCTGAAATATCAAAGATTTACAACACCTTTTCAAGTCTAAAATATGTGCTTTACTCACTCATTGTATCTTCTGGATTAGCACGAGTTCCATGACCGACTAGTTCGCACCGAATTCTATGATGAAGTGAAGACTGACAAACCTATGAAAGGTGCATCGACGAGTCACTTCAATGAGATGATCTAGAGTTCTAGACCTACGCTGATTGGCCTAGCCGGCTGACAGATGATCCTCACGTGATCTTAACTGCCAACTCACCAGATTTCCGGTCTATGTGTCTAGTTGACTTGTCAAGGTGATTATGGTTATTAACAAGATGACTATGCTGCTAGCACGCATTCGCAACGTGACATTATACTTTTAACATGAAGATGTTCCCACCTTATTTCCATCAACTAGACCCATATATAGCTGGTGCTCAGCTAACATGGTTTACTATTTATTCCGACACAACCACTAGAGGTCCTGGTCTTTATTGTTATAGTAAGGATTCAAAGGGTTAGACCTATTTGTTTAGTCAGAATTTAAACTATTTGATATTTAAATAATGGAAATACCTTATACCTTTCTATTTCAAGCTATTTATGCTCTTTATTGATATAATAAATATTCAAAGGTTTAATGATTTAATCTGTATGTTTAGTCTGAAGTCACTAAGGTGATTCAGCCGCTTTGTTAACAAAGTATAAGAGCTCTTTAAACTCTTTATTAATATATTTACGATTTTTGATTATTATTGGATCTCTTCCAGACCAATTAATATAAATAATTTATGTTATAACTCTATTTTCTCAAATGTAGTCTTCAAGTACTACTATTATTTTGAGATTGTGAAGTATATCCACAAATGTACCGTGCAAGCGCAATCTCTGCCATGTTTATATGTTTTTAAACACTGGAGTTGGAGGTCGTGAACGGTCAAGTGTGTGGCAAAAATGTTTTCACATATGGATCAGGTTTTCTGTAAATTACCTTTAAATAAAATAAAACTTTATTTGGTTGCTTAAACCATTAGTCGTTAGTAAACTGCCCTTCAGTTATTTTAGGTTTTCAATCAATCACATTATTTTTTTCACTGACAGGGAGGTCGGGGTCTTGAATCCTGCCCGATTAACCTGAGGGTACTTTTAATTTTCCAAATTTTCCTTCCACACACACACACACACACACACACACACACACACACACACACACACATATATATATATATATATATATATAATTTAATTTTTAATTGCAGGTAAATTAAGTTTACCCCTCCCACTCCCAAGTTAGATGGCGCAGATTGAATATAAGTCTGACCCGCAGACAAATTATTTAGATTATTTAATAGCGAGATAAAATAATTTCCAGCGTGTTAAGGTGAATATGAGACATTTAGTGCGTTAGCTCGTCCATAGACATGAATTAACCATGTGTGTTTTATGATAGTATATGCCTCACTGTGAAGCGTGTTCCTCTGTATTCACCATGTATAGACATTGGCAGCATTTTTAAGAGGCACGAAAGGATGTTTGGATAAATTCAAACAATACAATAGTGTTTTTGAAGTACAAAAATTATTTTTAGTGGTTTGTTTTCTGCTGCATTTAGGATGAACTGTGCAAAGTATTTCTCAATTGAATGGGCCCAGAAACTGATGACATTGTGATATTTAAAAAACTTCCCTCATTAAACACATTATATTGTTAACTATAAGAAACACTTGTTCAAATTAGTTTTAAATACAATTAGTAAGCTACCATCAAAATTAATTACCGTTTAGTCATAGTTTGGAATAGTTTTTTTAAATAAACTACACTTTTATAAGAAACACTTATTCTGGCGTAACTTTATCCGAATGTCATCCGAAAAAATGTGTTTGCTTGGACACTCTTAAATTATTTATATTTGTAATTCTCAGATATCCATTTTAAATTAGTAAACTTAGACAACCCTGCAGTGGTTTATTGTAATTTTTAAATTAATTCAATGAATACACTTTGATTCTACAACAAATAACTAATGAGTGTTCTTGTTTGAAAAGTACATTTATTCATTTAGATCTTTCAGCGCAATGTTATCACTCATCTTGGCTTGCGTGTTTAACCATTGCAGACAAATTATACAATGAAAGGATTTCAATACGAGCCCTGATATGTATAGCTGTTACCGTCTGGAAGTGCCGGCACCAGATACGAATCATTACCCTTGGTATATTCCTGTATCAACAAGTCGATCCGCCCCTCTGGCGCCAGGTATGAGTACAGAAATAGATTCTTACTTTTCCATGGTTGTGACATGACCTTTGGCCTATTTCTGTATCAATAAGTCGATCCACCCCTCTGGCGCCAGATATGAGTACAGAAAGAGATTCTTACTTTTCCATGGTTGCGACATGACCTTTGGCCTATTCCTGTATCAACAAGTCGATCCACCCCTCTGGCGCCAGATATGAGTACAGAAAGAGATTCTTACTTTTCCATGGTTGCGACATGACCTTTGGCCTATTCCTGTATCAACAAGTCGATCCGCCACTCTGGCACCAGGTATGAGCACAGAAACAGATTCAATACACGTCACTGGAGGAAAACCCCAGGTATATAAATAACATCACCCCCAGGGTGGCCTGACTACCCGCGGTGTATACATGTCCCAACACGTTGAGCCACCATACTGCCACCATCCCAAAATAACATACAAATGACCCAAGAGTAGGTCACAGGTTCAAAGGTCGAGCTGTGGTAAGGTATCTTGTAAGATTCTAGCACAACAGGCTTCACTTTCGTCACACCACCATTTCACTATTACGGAATCTCCCCTAGTCTATGTCAATGGCCAAACCCCGCTTTCAAAATTTTAATACTAGTTTCAACTAATTCTATTTTATTTCTGACAGTTTCAATGGCTATATTAGATTAAAGTTTCCAGGAAATTAGCTTTTTTTTGTTTTGTTTTTTAAACCATTCTTTTCCTGTTAATCCAGTCCCACTCTTTGGTTTGGTGTGATGTAAAGGAAGTGTGCTCTAAGTAACTGATTGTTTCGGCTACACTTGTAAAACCTAAATTCGTGTCTCTGTCTCTTACTACCGTTTGTTAGGGACCGGTGCTGATCCGACTCTTTTATTCGGCTTAACGTCACAAGTTTCTCTGTTGAGAATACCTCTGTTTAAGGTTCAAAATGGTGGGGGTTGTGCAACCTCTAAACTTTAACTTTCTTGGGACTGGTCGTTGTAAATTCCTTCTACATTCAAAAGGCAGGCCATCGTGAGATCCCTTCACATTAACCACCAGGGACTTTGATAGTGTGTGCCACCTTTACTCTAACTTTTAGCAGTGTGGCCATTTTGCAACCCTCTAATTTAATATTCAGGCCACTGGCCATTTTAGGAATTTTCTCTAAATATTCAGGAGGCTTGGGATTAAGAGAGGGTGGTTCACTATCTTAAAACAACTACACCCTTGTCTTGGATTGAAGAGGAGCAAGAGGAGGTGAAGGGATGAAAGTATATAATAAAGAGATACCTGGAACAAGAGAGAACATGTCAACGCACGCTCTTGGTTCTGGCTAGACAGTAGAGCTATAGGTATGTTCGTACGTCACTTAGGATAAATATTTTGAACATTGTGTTTAGTACGTATCCTAGCCATGATTAGTTTGTACGAATATATTTAGATATTGTTTTGGTTTGTTCTTCACTATTTTACAGTCTAATATTTGTTTATGTTTTAAAATTGATTATTAACACTTTTCTGTACTGCATTAGTTTTTAATGCGTTTCTTTTAGGCTAAATGATACTTTAAATAGAATTGTAACTGTGTTTATAACATTGTTAATATATGGTGTGTTGACATTATCATCGATTTGTGCCATTATGTGAAAATTGAAAATAGGTGAAATATAGGTTTCTCACTAAAGATAAGGTTAGATTTACCAATGGAAGCTACTTATTTCCAACCTCAAGTTATGAAGTAATGACAATTTCACAATTTGTGATGAATATTTTAAGTCAAACTGTTTTCTTCCTAAGCATAAAAGATTACTTGCTAGTTCTATTCCTTTTAACAACTACGCGTTAAATTAATTTGGCTTAAATGCAGCTCTGTGTTGTATAATGTGTTTAAACTGGTTTATTTATAGTTATTCTATCATAGCTTGAAAAAATATTTGTTTTAAAGTATTGGCCTTTTCCTTTTCTAAATTAGCACTATTGACTATTTATAAATCTACTCCGAAAATTATCTTAGTCACAGATCGTTCTATATACAGATAGATTTAAGCCTACTCTCTGTAGCTGAAAGCTAATTAAAAAATATGTACCTGAGGACAATATAATTTAAAAAATAAAATTCGTTCTGCAATATTAAGTTGAGGAATATAAATACACCATTATTATGTAACGTTCTATCTGTAAGTTATAAACTTAGGTTTTGATATCTTACATTTATTTCTCCTTCGCCATTTTACTATTGTGTTGCATGTTGTTTAGAAAAAATGTGATATTAAAAAGATGGGAAATTTGATTCGCAACAACGTTTATACCATAGGTTTATTAGCTTAAAATATGTTGGATGAGTGTCGTTGCTGCATAATAATAAGATTAATGAGAGTTTACGATGGTTTGTACATTTTAAAAGGATGAGTGTGGAGCAAGGGACGAAGCAAATATATGAAGGTAGAGTGTGTGGCTCAAAAGGATGGGTTAGGCCCTGTAAGACGTGGCTAAATGTTTCAGATGACTGTGTGAAAAAGAGAAACATTGACGTTTTAAGAATAAAAGAGCATGCATAACTCGGCGTATTAATGTTGTTGAAGTAAAGGAAGTATGCAAGGATAGGGAAGTTTGGAGAAAGTTAGTGAGGAGGGATAAAGCACAGAGTTGTGTTTTTAGTTATATGCACAGTTTCATGCTTACCCCGTGATTATGTAGGTATGTATATGTAGACCTATATATAAAAGCTTAAATAAAATTAAGGCTTCAAAACCAATCCTGTATAGAAGCATCAATGTGGCGAACTTCAACCTAATAAAAAGCAGTTGAAGTAGTGAACCTCTAACCTAACAGAATACAGCTAGATCAGTGAATATATAAACTAACAAAAGGTAGCGAATACTTTACAATCACAATACAATAATTAATAACTTTAGGATTTCAATAGTTTAGTAATAATTATTAGATTATTACTTTTTTAAATACTATTAAATATTCTTTCATCTTATTTTTATTTCTTTTGCTATTTTTTCTTACAAAAGAACACCTCTATGATCTCTCTTGACTGATGAATAATAATAATAATAATATTTAGCACCGCGTCTTACTACCCGTTCGGGTTACACGCTTTAAGTACTAATTACTCTAATGGATTAGGAATTGGGAAGGTTAAATTATATGAAGAGAACCCGCATTTGCGTGGAGGGAGAGTGGAAAACCACTTAGGAAAAACCACCCCCAGTTCACCCGACCGAGATTAGAACCTCGATCTCCCCGTCCTCAGCAGTCGAGCTCAACACGACAAGCGCGTTAGCCAACTACGCCACCGAAGCGGGTTAGACTGATGAACATTTACCAAATGTTGTTTTTCCAATCTCTTTCCATACTTATACAGGTAAATTTACCTAAGGTACACTATTTATTTATATCAACTAGACTAATTAGCTATTAACCCATATTAAAACACACACATTAAAACATATTTAAAATACATGCCGTTAATATATTTATTAATTTTATATTAAAATATAAAATTGAATATAATGTTATATTTATTCTTTATTTCATGAAAATGTCGAATAGATTTTGGCCAAAATATAAAAACTACAAATAAACCCCAAGCATAACAGTAATTTTTGAAATATATTTTAATTAGGATATTCCACCATTTGACTGTTTTTAAATTTAGTCTTTGTCATAAACACGGTGAGTGCTGATGTCAGGGTTGAATCTCGAAACAAGCTGATAGCACTCAATCTACACAATAAGATGACGAGGGTGATGGGGAAATTATGGCAATTTCTAGTACATAGGAAGTCAAAGAACTCAGCCATTGATTTTTAAAAGGTATTTATTAACATTATTATTTTCTCTCAGTAATGTAATTGATTGTAAAAATACGATATTTCTTTTCCATAAACTGTATTCATATCGATAGTTAAACTTATTCGCTGAAAAAAAAGACTCAAAACTAAATATTGTTCATTATTCTTAAGGCATATTTGGGTAAAAAAAGACATTAGTGCGGAAAGTAATTTCATTTTAAAATGAACATTCAATTATTATTTTTTACATTTCAATGAGATTGAATTTAAAAAATAAAATTAAATTAAAATTAGACGCTTTTTTATGGATTAGGTTGAAATTTGGTATTTAAAGGTTTTCATGAGTTTCCTCAGTGTTTTAATTTTCAACCCACTCCTAAAAAACTAGTTTAGTTTTCTAAGGGGGAAAAACGATAAAAACATCTACTAGAAAATTAGAGTTTTGATTAGGAGATGGGAAAAAACCTAAAAATAAACAAACACCAAAACCCAAAATTATCGAAAAAGGGATTTATTGGTGTAGCGATTACAAGATTAAAAATTGACAGCAAACTATTATTTAGTGGTGACCAAATGACGTAGGCCTAAGCACCATAGCTTGGCATAGCACGGTGAAACTTTATGTACTTTCGTAAATTGTGATATTACCTTTTTATATATATTTTTGTAATAGTGTATATTATTTTATTTACTCTCTTTGGTGAAATTTATTATGTTTATGTAACAGTGTATATTTTTTCTTTTAATTTAATCTCGGGAAGAAATAGCGTTGTCTATTAATGTTGTCCATTTGTGTACTCAGTTTGTTGTTGTACACATGGGCTGGATATATTTTTATTTCAAATATTACATTTATTTTAATTTATTGATTTCCAGAATTATTTTGGGAGTATCATAGTTAGCTGATTATTATTGCAAATGGACACTAATTATGGAAACTGGAAGTTTTATGTGCCTAATTGAAATACGAATAACGAGTGATACTGATAACTAATTTTTACATTGAAGTTGTTCGATTTTAATGGTGTTTCAGTTTGTTTTTTGGCTCAGAGCCTTCTTAAAGGGGGATGGGTGAAGAACATGGGCTTTGTCCCAGGGCCCAACTTTATAGGGGGCTTCTTAGGATAGGAAATTTAAAATTAAACTTAAAAGCGAGAAACATTTATTAATTCTTAGACACTAAAAAAAAAAGCAGTTTTAAGTTCAGAGATAAGTCAAGCTTGATTTATAAATACTCTGTGGCAAAGGGTTGCATCACAAGGATGTGTATAAGAGACTAGATATTACATATCACCAAATAGTAAGTGAACATTTTGGAACCCCCAACGTTTTGTCTAAACCTGGCTTGTAGTGAAACAGCCGTTCTCATTCAATGGGCTGAATATTTCACTTACCGAAAAATATCAGTGTGATATGCAATGTACCAGCTATGAAAAATATCAGTGTGATATGCAATGTACCAGCTATGAAAAATATCAATGATGATACGCAATGTACCAGCTATGAAAAATATCAGTGTGATATGCAATGTACCAGCTATGAAAAATATCAGTGTGATATGCGATGTACCAGCTATGAAAAATATCAGTGTGATATGCAATGTACCAGCTATGAAAAATATCAGTGTAATATGCGATGTACCAGCTATGAAAAATATCAGTGTGATATGCAATGTACCAGCTATGAAAAATATCAGTGTGATATGCAATGTACCAGCTATGAAAAATATCAATGTGATATGCGATGTACCAGCTATGAAAAATATCAGTGTGATATGCAATGTACCAGCTATGAAAATTTATCTAAAATACGAATGTTTCACTTGTTTATTTTATTGCTGTTATCTACTTTATTATGTAATTGTGATTATTAAAACTCTATGATAATTAATAACACCTTTTTAAGTTTTTGTTTCGTAAATTGAGTTTAATAATGATACATAATTTTGAAAGTGGTACATGAAAAGAACAAATCTGAAGAGTTGCAGAAACAAATTGATCTTTTACTAATATTTGTGAAACAAACTCCTAGTGGCGTGAGTAGGCCTACATGTGTAGATGTTAAAGTTATTAATGCTACTGTGGGTGCGGAAAATATAGAACACAATCGTACTGAGGAAATAAATACTAAATAGGAATAGATAAATAAAATCTAATGACAAAGCAGAGGCACATGCTACGAATTTGGTGAGAAAAAACCTTCTCCCTAAACAAGGGATCTGAAATAAAAACATCGGAAATTGAAGTTATTTGAGATTCAATTTTTTTTTTTCTCCAAAGATCTCATTTTGACAGTGAAAAAGAGGAAACGATGCGACACCAGTCTTCGAGCATTCGACTGAAAAACGATTCAGGTCATTGGGGGAAAATATTTACTAGGCTTAAAGATCCTTTAACTCATCAGAACAAAGATTCAGGCTTCAAACCTTTTTACAAAGATAGAAAAAATATACTGTCAAACTTCTATAAAATTAGAGTACAGGATATTTTAATTTATTTAGTATTTTAATTTTTACATAAGTTTTTTTTATACCCTCAAACACCGAATCCATAAATAGTCGATTGAACAATTTTAAAATATTATAGACATATGTGAGGAGGATCTAAAAAAAGTGAAGGCCTATGTCCTCCAAACTTCTCAAGAAGGCCCTGTCCTCGACAGTGCTACCTTGAGTTTGGTTTTACTTTCTCGTGACGTCTACGGGAGAGGAATCATTATAATTGTTAATCTTTGGTTTTATCTTTACATCTTTTGTTTATAATATTTTCCTACATGGGGTTTTAGAAGATACCTTATAATTACAGATTTATAAACAAACGACCTGCTTCGATAGTCGCATGGTGCAAGTCGCAGGGGTCGACCCCCTTTTGGGCCCAGATTGACTTACAAACTTATCAATAGTCTCACAATAACCCATTGTTTCTCTTCTATACTTTTTATTTTCCACCCATATACGCCTATTATATGTATTTCTTAAAGTCAATCTTTCTTCAAATATTAATGTTCCGTCCTACTCAGAAAGAGATACAAAATAAAACAAATGTATACTTTCAGACTAAGCTATTTAATTTTCTTATAAATAATACAAAATGGCACTATAGTCATAAAATTATTATTAAAAATAAGAAACGCTACTTGTGAATACTGGCTTGTTACCAAAGTCAGGGTGTTTTCAATACATTTCCATTTTAAATTGTGAGGATTTCCATTTCAATGTTGTAGAATCAAGATGACTAGAGACCGAACGATTTTACTAAACTTGTCCTCATCATCAAAAGAGAAATGTAATTTAAAATAAACCATGCAGCTGATTTTCGTTTTCCAAACCTCATAAATATTGGGCTAGCTCGGCTTTTAGATGGTTGATGATTTTGACTTAGCGCTTATGTATAAGAAATGCTAACAGGGTTAAGAGAATAAGTCATATCTAGAATTAGAAGATGAGAACTGTTTAACACACTTCGTTTTGCTGAAAGTTAAGAGGATCTCAGAGAACGCCTGAAAAGAATGGATGAAATACTGAAAATTGGATATAAAATAAAACTAAACAAATAACACGGTATGCAGTAATGGAGGAACCTGTCAAATGAATATAGAACTAGAAGAAGTTAGGCTTCAACATGCAATGGAGCTCTTCTACCTAAAAACAAAAATAACTGAAGTTAGCAGAATCAATTCCGACATCATAAGTAAAATAGCCCTAGTGAAGAAACTTTTCATTACAAGAAGACATTACTAACCTTGACAAGTATATATTTGGAAAAAAGGGAAAAAAATTTCTAAGGTCCAATGATGATGGTGAAAATTTATTCCCGAAAATGTCACTTTTCTATAAAATGGTTGAACCTCAGATATCATGGTTAGTATATTTTTATCTTTACCTGGCAGTTCTAAATTTATGTTCATTCAAACTTGTCATAAAAAAAGGAGTGCACAATACATTAATCATCCCAGATCCTCTAGTTCCGGCTAGTAGATAATAGCAATTTATTTAAGACAATATTTTATTTGTGGAAACAGACCTTTGATTCGCTGAAGAGCTTTGCCTTTATTTAGCCAACAGAAATCCGTGTGAAGAAGTATTGCCCCATACTGGCAGTCCAGTTCTTCAGGAAGCTCTCTGAACAATTTCCATTTTATATTCTTGGGTGCAGTTAACAATAACTTAAAGCCACCTTGGTGATATTCTACATAACTAAACATTTCCGCATAGAGGCTGAGAGGGAATTATAGACAGAAACTTCAGAAATAACGGAAATCGTTAATCTTTTCCACATAATGAGAGAAACCCCGCCAATTCACAAGGCCCATATATGGTTTTGCTTGCTAATTTTAGAATCGTCAAATTTTAATCAAGTACATGGTTTTTGAATTTTTCAAAAATAATTGCTCTTATATTTTTTCTGGTTATCATTATGATTTTAAGATATTCCTCTATAAGTGAAAAATCGTTCTTCATTTTCCCAAAAATGCTTAGTTGTAAGGCTGTGCCAACCATATTATTTGATTCTTCCATAAGTAAACTGTTTGTAAACAAATATCTGCCCTAGGTTTATTGATTACATAATGTGGGCATGAAATCGAATAGACGTGTAACAGTGCACGATGATTGATAGACAGAATAAATATTAGTTAATATTTCTTATTTATTTTAAATTCCGAAAATAGTTTTACAGCCTCTTCATTAATGGCCTCTTTCACTATCTCACCATCGATGAAAGATTTTATCCTCTTAGCCAGTCACCTGCGAGACTTTTAACGATGCTACAATAGCAGCAAACCACTCTATTAAAAGTCGAAGAATACCTAGAACAAGTTCACAGAATCAATATTTTAAAACAAAGCTAAGCTTAGAAAAACAGCTTGAATATGCTTTCGATGTCGGTGTCAACAATCGCACTAGCATATCTATGACTTGAATCCTTCTAACTATTTGTTTGGTTACTAGACACATTCCATTAAAATAGGAATATACTAACATTTACAATTATGAAATATCAAGGTTATGTTGGCCACTCTCAAAAATCATATATATTTATTTGATATATTCGCAAGTTTAAAAGATGTAGATATGGACTTTTAATTACGATGTAGTTTCGACTGAATCGACTGAACGACTGAAAATTGTCGTGCATTCGATTGGTTGCTGACTCCTGCGGGCCTGTCCCGGAGATGTTGCGAGTTTATCTCCTTACGGCGAATCTTATTGAGTTTAAAATCTCGCAATTGGTGTTGAGTCTTCTAATTTCATAATAAGCGAAAAATTCCGAACTTCCGGTGTCGAAAACTGTGATTTGAGATTTACTTTATAGCTGTGTGAATGCAACCTCCAGCCATTTAAACAATATAATAAAAAAAAAATTTTCTTCGCCCTCTTCGTTTTATCTCAGTTTTATTTTTTGTTAGTAAAGTTTAGCTCGACAAAGTCTTAATAAATATGGATAAAAAGAAAATAAGCAAAGGGTGAAAACAGATTATATTTGATATATGTACCATACTTTATGTTTCTTTGGTTCGCTAAATGTTTAAATAAAAAGCTATTACTAGTTGTATGAGCGATCTGTCTCTTTAATGTAGTTAAGACTAACAAAAAAAGTAATTTGATTTCGGAGGACCAGTTTTAGATATACTAAAACAGAGACGAGAGTTGAATGTTGATTTAGAAAAAAGAAGTATTGTATAGAGCCTACCTTGGAGCGGTGTCGTTGACTGGAGATCCAAGAATACCGGGGAGTGATGGTCTTGATCCGAGGATGGGCTTCTTAAGAATATTAATTGGCGAGAGGAGCTCCCCTAAACACTCGCGTTTAATGAGTACATATTATATTAAATAAAAACACATAGAAATAACATTATTAACTTATTATCTATGAAGAGTCGCCCACTAAAATCACTTTCCACAGGGTTTTTTTACGAGTTCATATTCAAACAAAACCGAGCCAGAGAGTTTCACAGAGTTGTGATAGATATTGGAATCCAACGACCACAATTTGAGGCGGAGTACGCGACAGGTGTAAGAGGGTTTACTTGGGAGTAGAAGGAGGGTAGAGGGGTGGCTAATTCCAAGAAATCTGCAGGCACGCCGAGTTTAGTGAGGGGGAATAGGGGTGGGAATAACCAAGTGAAACTAGTGAATAATGAAATATGCAATACTAGTATAACTTATTACATCATGTATGATCTATCTTAATTGCTTTAATAGGTACCCATAAAGCCAAAATTAAATAACATACAGCATATGGATGAAATGCCATTCTATTTGAATAACACCGTTTATTAAGCCTGAACAATTTAATACATTTCTTATCACTCAGATCAAAACCATCTTCACGTTCACGAAATATACGTGGCATTCTATTAAATTCATTTTCGAATTCTTCAAGTTCTCTTATTATCAAATAGTCCATCCATGTTTCCGCCATTTTACATTTTGTCCATAAACAAATACTTTCGAACCATTGTTGCGAGATGGACGATTCCGAGAGTTGGAACCGCAGTGATATCCATCCGAATGAAAAAAATCTAAATCCATAACGATTTTTTTTTCAAGAATAGCTAAATAGAAAAAGTGTCGAGAGTGTGTCACGTGAACGCCCGATCTCGCAATGGAATAAACTCAAAACATCTCAGGGATAGGCCCGCTGGACTAACGCGTCGCTCTGGTAGTAGACTAGACATTCAATGACGGGGAGATCAGGGCCTTAATTCCTATAGGGTGCAATGAGGTATGGGTTTTCCCGAGTGGTTTTCCATTCTACCTTCACTCAAATGGGGGTGCACTTCCTCTAGATTCCACGTTACCCATCCCTAACTCATAAGCTTTATTATTTAATATGTGTACAGCCAGAACGGATAGTAAGTGAGGATTATAAAAAAATATATATTAAGTAAATGGATTCATTTTTAGTTAAAAGGCCAAGAAAATCTGTGTGGTGCGCCGTAACGTTAATTAAATTTTACACTTTAGGTAGTAATTAAATTACAACCATAGTTAAGAAGAAAATTCATTAATAAATGACATTTTTCTAATAATTAACTAACAAATTTCTTATCCATTGCCTAATAAAAGCTATAACAGTAAGAATAAATTCGTTATTATATTAAATACATTTTATCTTCCAGAAGTATTAGCTATTAAATTATTTACATATTAATATGATAGAAATAAAAATTAAATTGTTAGTTTGTAAATTCTAATAATCTTCCTGCATTAGGCCCATAAGTATTTATCGGACCACCTGATATTATTTGAAACAAATGTTTACAATGATTATTTTAATCTGTAACATCTTGGCACGGAGTTAAAACGGGGATCTTTACCTGGGTGTTTTATTAGTTGAGATTTTCTGACACACTGCTCATCCTGGCATATTATGTTCTACAAGTCTCTAATATCGGTAGGCTACAATTTAACAGGAAATTTCAAATCTATAACTGCAGTGATTAATTCGGACACATTAGTCAAATTAAAGAGTAGAGTTGAGTAGGAAAATAAAATGAATTCTAAAGGATGAGATAAATTGAGATAAAATCAACTAATTATCAGGGTATAAAAATAACAGTATAAAGATATGATTAAAATTTATATTATTTTATTACTTTAAAACTGATTTTTTTAACATATGTTATTATAAATATTTTATTATATACGTCGCATATGCATGTATAGTTATAATAAATCTTAGCCCCATACATTAATAACCAAATCTTAACAATGACCCATGAAAAGTGTAAAATAGCAAGCTTGATTCGTGAACCGTTATGATTTGAAAGCATTGAATCATTTTATAGATTATACACACTTGTTAGAATTGTGCAAAAAATGTTTATTATTGAATTACCTTAACTGAGAAATACTGGAAGATTACGGAATATGGGATGGGATGGTGGTATGAGCGTAGGGAGGGGGTTTATGGAGTTCAAACTCCTTTTCCCACGGGATTTTCCATACATTTTAATATCATACTTAAATATGGCCTTGTATCAAACTTCAAATAACTTATAAAGGCATTTGCTTTTCAAAAATTGACCAGAAAAGGACCGATTTAAAGAGCTTTAAAATTATTTAATTTTCAAAAGGGTGTTGGAAAAAGACAACTTTCGATTGTTTCTAAAGGCATCTAATTCAAATAAGAATTTGGGGGAGGATCACTTCAAATAGATTTTAATTAATCTAATTTATAAAAAAAATCTTTTTGGCACTTCTTAAAATAGCTTTTAGAAGTATCAGCACTTTCAAAATTTTTCCTAAGGAGGAATATTTAAAATATCCTCTAGGTGTATCCGAGCTTCAAAAAATCTCGGGGGGAGCATTATTCTAAATAGCTGCTTAAACAGAATGCTTTTCAAGAAATCTCCTAATGAGGATAACTTTTAATAGCTTCTAAGAGCATACAATTAAGTCTTAACTAGAAATGGGACGCTCGAATCCTATTGTATTCAAGAAATCAACGATTCGAGAATCTCGCAAAAAAATATTGAATCCCAATAAAAAGGCCTTAGGTTGAACTCAAAATGCAATTTTTCAGGAACTACACAGATTCATGAAATTAGAAAAAAAAATTTAAAAAAATGACAATTCAGATTCATTTATGTAAAAAATCAAATATCATAATTTCACTTTTATTTTAATCAATATGTTTTCTTAAAAATAATGTATTTTTTAGTGTTTTCTTTGTTCTTAAAATGTAGAAGAAAAGACAAATAAAAAGAATAGGAATGTTCAGCGGTGCCAAACCTTCTAAAAAAAATTATTTGCTATGCTATGTTCTATATAAAATATTTTCAATTTCTTCAATAATATATGAACCTGCCACTAAGCTACTCAGACAAAATTAACAGGTCCGTTTATTTAACCTTAGATTAATCTCGACTAACCACATAATTAAAATAAATAAATAGCTAGATAATAAATATCTATCTATTCTGTACGATTATTTAGATGGACCATAACTTATTGTGTCATTGTATTACAATTAATTTCACTTGTAAGTAAGGTATTAATTTATTATGCATTTAAAAAAAATATTTCCTAATAGGCTAACTAAGTGAATATGAAATGAAAAAACTATTGTAAATATACAGTTTTCTTTATAGTTGACATTAAGTTCTGGTAATCAAACATAATACATTTTGTTAACAAGTTATTATTTTATTTATTCCAATTTGCTTGCTTTTTAAAAATATTCTTTTAAATTTTTTGGCAAACTAAAAATGTACTTTTGAAGATGCGAAAATTCTAATTTGGATTTGAGATCCAAAAGAAAATTTTGTATTCGGATTCTAGAAATATAGGATTCGACCCATCTCTAGTATTGATATAATGTCACTAAGCTTATGATTTTGAAACCAATCCCGCTCCCCAAACTAACCTTTCTCTACACCCATTGAGGATGATGTGTATATGAATGATAAATGAAGTTCAAACAAGAATGGTCTGAATAAAAGGAGTAGGAATGTTATTGCTTGCTTCTAACTAGGGGGTTTAATGCTCGAAGCCAAAAGGCTTTATTCCAGAACAGTAGGCCTATACGGTGTACATTGATTAATAGTTGTATGCCACTAGCCCACTACTGATCTCGTGACTAAAATTGGTTAAATACCCAACTCAGGAGTATAGAGGTGATGGCTCGTTGCCGTAGGATGCTATACTGGAACTGGTTATAGGCTAGGAATAATGTATGTTATAATGTTCAGTCTAAGACCCCGGAAGTAGAAGCATGAATGCATGTCACCTTAAGGTGATAAACCGAAACATTCGAAGGAATGAGACCAAGGATTGTGAAAAAATTATGTTAGCGAAATTGTTTTAGGGGACTTGGGGTAGATGATGCTTCTAGTAAAATAGCACTAAACTAGAATGTTCTAATGATCACAAGAAAGGAATAATTATTCTAGCTAAAGGCTTCTGGACCAGTAATGTCTTGAGTGTTTATATTTTTCATTAGTAAACTTGTGCCAAAAATTGTCCAAGAAGAATCTGGGCAAATTCATTTTTCTGGAGGAGCTAAGACAAGAACATTTTTCACAAGGGTGAATGCACTTAAATCCACAAGAGAGAGAATATAAATGGAGATGAGCCAAACGATTGAAAAAAACCAATTATCCTGGAAGAAGGTGAACATAGATTAAAATACTTTAAAAAGGTGGAATGGTTATTTCACTCACTGATAGATTAGGATGAGCCAACCGATCAGAGATGAAGATCAAGGACCAATAGGAGAAGACTGGAGGAAGATAATATAGTTGTTCCACAAGCTGATTGTGTAATGATGCTGTTATATTTCCATGCTTTCTGGATTATTTACATTTAGCTTGTGTATGTTTTATTAGTCAATGACTGTACTGTCAGTAATTTACTTCCGCACACATACAGCTAGCAACTGGTCATGAACATTCAGTTTTCTTGTTTCCAACGCTCGCAATATTTCAAGGTCAAACCTCACAGGGTAGGTGTGAAAGAGAAAGCAATATATTTCACTAGCCAACTTGAGTGTTTTTATTTTATTTTCTTAAAGTAGTTTTTGCTTTTGCTCGCTAGAGCTCAACAGCTCTCGGTGACCAGTTTAAATTAAAACCAGGTAATTGGTTGGTTTTTATCTATGGACTGTTAACTCATGGTTCTTACTGAGATTGGACTTGTAAAAGAACGTGTGGGCCACTATGTCAATTTCTGTTAAAATACAATGTATTAAATGTTATAAAAATAATCAATGTGTAACTTACTAACCTAAGTCCATTGTTGTATATAGAAAGTTCGCATCGCGACAAATAGTCAATAAATATATGAATAAAAAGTTCGTATCGTGATAATTGGTTAGATTTAATTGTTGAGATATTTATTGACATCCATATTTAAATGAAAACTTAGTAAAATGTGACAAAATGAGCTTCCGATTAAGATGAGAAAAATAGTATTATATCTGACGTTGCTTAATAGTGATGAGATCATTAATAAACGATTACTATATTAATTAGATAAATGGGTAGCATATATAGTGTTTCATCTAGAAAAACTCATTCATTGGTGTTTTGTCCTAAGTTTATGTAGTATCAGTTAATAAATCCCTTTTCTGCCATCGATATATGAAGCCATGACCAAATCTTGGTTGTCTGATATAAGAAGGTCAAAGCTTGTAATGAGATACAAGGGCATATATATCAAGTAGCTCCAAATGAGTCATCATAGCCTTTGAATGTGAAGCAAAGAATACTGTGTTAGCAGAGGTGCATGTTTAAGTATAACTGTTCGTAATATGTAAGGTATGGTAGCTGCTAAGTCTGACGTCAGGTATAGATTCAGTTAACTAAGAATAACTGGAAACCAACCAACAAGGGTCAAAACTTCGTATTAAAATTTCGATTTCCGTTTAAAATTTTATTTGGGGTTGCACATTTTATGGTTATCGCATTTTTTATTAAATTCCTCATTTATAAATTTTAACCAATAAAAAGATAAATATTGATCATTGAGTCTAAAATGATAGAGATAGATCATTGATGTACACATATTTCCCCTAAGAAGTTAAAGAAAAAAGAACATAACATTTTTGAGAGACTTACCAATCCACCTACTCAATGGAATTTGAGAATTATTGCTTTAAAACCTAAGTAGTATCTCTTTACAACTAAGGCTCACAAAATTGTTTAATATATTTGCTAATATCTCAGAAACTTTTAGTTTTATAAAGCTATATTTCAAATAAAAGTTGTTTATTTTTAATAGAACTACAATTTTGCAATTATAAGTTATTTAGTATCTCAAATAGTTGCGGAGATAAGGAAATCTCCACTTCTGTAAAGTACTCTAAAAGTCATTTTCATAGGAAAATGAAAATAGCCATTTGGTTTGTAATCTTAATTAACGCTTAGATACGAATTTTAATCATTATTATTATTATTATTAGCAAAACGTCTTACTACCCGTTCGGGTTGTACGCACTTACGCTAATGTGTAATGTTAGGGTGATTGTGAGATGAAATGGAGGACCTACAGTAGTTTAACGTGGAATCCGAACCACGGTGGAGGCCTGGCATTCCCCACATTCACAATATATCTTGTCAGAGGTGAAGGAAGGGTTTGGCAATCAAATAAATCTGTGCCGGAACCGAGGATTGAACCCCGGCCGCCACCACAGAAGTCTGACACCTTACCCCTAGACCGCCAGATCCCCCCGAATTTTAATCGATATCATCGGAACTTATTTTTAAGAAAAACGTTCTTTTCTCTTTTCGCTATTTATTAAACTACTCTTAATTTTAGGGTTAAACATACACACAGACAAACGGCATTGAAAAAGAAAAAAAAAATTTGGTGTTCGGGGGTCATGAAACGTCGACATCCTTTAACACTACCGGGTTAGATTTTTTTGACGGTTGCAGTACTTTACTTTCAGTGTTCATAAAGTAAAAACATACATATTATATATATACATGTATATATATATACATGTATATATATATGTATATATATATGTATATATATATGTATATATATGTATATATGTATATATATACATATTATATATATACATATATATATGTATATATACATATATATATATATGTATATATACATATATATATGCCCTTAGCTTGAAAACTATTGATTTTAAAATAATATGTTTCATATAATATATTTGTATTATAAATAGACATACATATTTACAATGATAAGTAATTTCATATCTCAAATAGTTTCGGAGATATGATAAAAAAAATTAGGAATTTACTCTTCAGACCGGATCTCTTAAAGTCATGAGAGTACCGTAGCCATTTTGTTTATAATATTGATCAATGAATAGAAATAAAATCTCGAGAAAAAAGATTTATTTTTTTCTTTTTGCCCTCCAGTTAACCACCCTTTATCATTTTAACGTTGGATGTCCAATTCCAAACCTCCTCGGGGCAACCCTATGAAAACCCTAGATACCAAGTGTTAGCCTGATCGGTAAAAGAATTTAGGCTCTAGTTGTAGGTACAGACAGATAGAAATTCAAAAACCACTTTTTTTTTTATTCGAAAGTTCATGAAACGTCGAAATTCATCAAAATCTTAATTTCAATTCTTTTGACGATTACAATACTTTCTCTACCTGTAAGGTAGCAACAAAGAAAAAACACATACAAGATTTAAAAAGAGCGTAAAATAAATAATAATAAAGATACAGATTGGTCCCTGTAGTTACCCAAAAATTTTAACCTCTATTACAAAAAAATAAAAATTATAAGATTTTGTGATATTCTAGCCCTCTTTTTCTTGGATACAATTTTCCAATTAAAATGTCATTATTTTTTTTCTCAATCTTGTTGGTATTTGTACATACATAATTAAAATATTCCAATATTCTACTAAACCTATAAGCCTTTTTCTGTTATTAAGTTTAAAGGTTTCAGCCACACTTCTCCTAATTTTACCAATCTTGAGTATACAATTAAAAAACTTTTACACTTTTCTAGTTATCTCCCTATTCAACTTCCTGACAAATATTATTTTTAAAAATTATTGATTTTTAGGTTTTGTAAATTTCCTCTCCCCACTCACTCCCTAAACCCAATCCACCAATCCCTCTAATAATATACGTATACACTTCCTCTATATTCAAGTCCTCTTCATCCCTAAATCATTTGCGTAGCTAATATTTAAGTGTATAGTTTTAACGGGTAGTATGGCGTGGTGCTAAAAACCAACAACAATTTCATAGTCAATGTAGATAAGCTCTTTAGTTTTTAAGAGTGGTCATTGATGAAATGTAACAGTTTTTTTAACTGACATTTCATCCTGCGCATCGAAAGTCATTGAATATCTTTAATGAACATAACAGGAGTAGACGAGAAACATTTTAAATGAAGAGTACACCCCTGACACATATTCAAGAGCTGTAGATGTCACCATGGGAAGTTAACAATACTACCCTTCTACTAGAGAATTATTGGATTTATTCTACCAAAATATGTTTTGATACAAAAAACTGCCCTATTCTCTCATCCCCCTCCACTTTAGGCATCAAATTCAAAATAACAATGTAAGGGTTAAGATAACAAATCCGAGACTCAAAGTTACACCCCCCAATATTACCTCCGGCAGCTTTTAGTGTTACCCGAAATATTGGTCAAGCGGTAGAAGGTGTCAGGCTCAAAAAAATATATATTATAAATAAACTCTCAATTTCACACTTCTAGGTTTTATATGATAAGAATGCAAATAATTTGGGTTTTGGAGTAACAAGCAACAACAGCTAATCGGCCCAGGTCGGTAAAATCTCAAGTTAGGTAGAATTAAATAAATAAATGGTTCGGTGAACCCCACAGACTTTCTATTTCTATAAACTTGTAAGATTTCTGAACGGAATAATGTAAGAAGGCAAGATTGCCGTCAAGATTCATCAAAATTTCTGTTTTAAATCTTATATTTTTATTTTTAAAGAATTAATGTCCTCATTTGTATGTTTGGACCAATAAAAAAGATTAATATTGGGTCCACATGGGTCAACACTTCGTATTAAAATTTCGATTTCCGGTTAAAATTTTAACATTTTATTAGGTGTGGCACATCTTCAAGTCATCGCATTGATATTTAATTATTCATTTGTTAATGTTGACCAATTTAAAAAAAATGTAAATATTGACTATTGAGTCTAAAATGGAGATAGACCATTGCTGTACAAACATTTCTCCTAAGAGGTTAAAGGAAAAATAACATACTTTTTTTAGATACTTACTCTATGGCATTGGAGAATTATTGCATTAAGACTGAAGTAGTATATGTTTACAACTAAAGCTCACAAAATTGTATTTATATATTTGCAAATATCTCAGAAACTGTTGCTTTTATAAAAATATATGTCAAATAAAAGTTTTTTATTTCTAATAGTTCTACAATTTTGCAATGATAAGTTGTTTATTATCTCAAATAGTTGTGGAGATACGGAAATTAACGCTTCTGTAAAGTACCCTAAAATCATTTTCATGGGGAAATTAAAATAGAAAGTTTATTTATAATCTTAATCAACGCCTAGATAAGAATTTTAATCAAAATCGTTGGAGCAGATTTTGAGAAAACCTATTTTTTCTCTTTTCGCTCCTTATAAAACTACTCTTAATTTTAAGTTTCAATAGACACACAGACGGCATTGTAAAGACTATTTTTTAGGGTTCGGGGATCATGAGACGTCGACATCCATAAACATTTCAGGTTAGATTTTTTTACGGTCGCAATACTTAAACTTCATCAGACTGGGACCCTTAAAGCCATTTTGCCGAAATATTGAGAGTAGCCATTTTGTTTGGAATATTTATTAATGTTTATAAATGAAATTTAATCAAAAATAGTTAGAGCCAATTTTGAGAAATTCGACTTTTTCTCTTTTTGCCCTTCAGTAAACTACCCTTAATTTTAGGGGTAAATATCCAATTCCATAAACCTCTCGGGGCAACCCTATGAAAACCCTAGATATCAAGTCTTAGCTCAATCGGTAAAATATTTTAGGCTCTAGTTAGAGGTACAGACAGACAGACGGAAATTCAAAAACCACTTTTTCGGATTCAGGGAGTCATGAAACGTCGAGATTCATCAAAATCTCGAGTTCGATTTTTTTGACAATCACCATACTTTCTCTACCTGTACGATATAGAGAAAGTAAAAATATGCTTGAGGTGAACATGTTCAGGCATATTTCAGTTCCTCTGTAAGGTTTCTCGGTCTTGAAGTCACACAAATGTACTTAAAGATTTGATTGGATTGGGGTTGTTGTGCACCACACAACAGCAACTGCAACTAATTATTAATAAATTCAATTTGTATATATTGCCTCAGTGCCCCAGAAATTATGAAAAATAAGTCAAAATTGTATAACATGTGGTCTAGTATAACTAATGAATACTAATTCATACTACAGTGCGGTCCCAGTTGCATCCCATACCATCTGGAGTTCCATAAACAGGAGTGGAAGCTTCCGTTACTAGTCTCACACACCCTTGCTTGAGTATGACAAGGGAATACCTTGATGTTGGTTTATAAGATATTATCTGCAGTTTTTGTATTCAGGAAATAACCTTTCAGCCAGTTTACATTGTTTAATCACCTCCTCAGTAACTTCTACAAAGGTATAACTAATTATGTTTGTTTGTTTTGGTTTGTTATAGTACTTCCACAAATAACACAACATTCTGAAGTTGGGAAAACATAAAGTGCAAATCAGGCCCCTGACCAAACACAGGGTCACTAATTAACAACGCGCTTATATAATATTTAAACATAATTCAACCAATTTTGTGGTTTAGCATATACTAAAAGTTATTTTACAGCTATTGGAACTCTCAAAATGTGCGGAGAAAAGGTGTAGTCAATTGAAACTGGAGGAAAAGACATCATCCCGGCTTGTGCTGCCATCCCGAATCAAGAAGTTGAAACAAAAGCTTTTAATGAGCAGAAATCAACTTCAGTTACAAACTTCAGTTTTTGCATAACATTTATTAATAAAGGTTGTTAAATATTTAACCAGCGTCCCTCAAAGGGTTAAATAATGGCGAATTGTAATTGGGTAGTGATATATGTAGAAAATTGATTCGTTTAAATTGAAACTAATAATATTTTGATATTTTTAGACTTGAAAAAATTGGGGAAAATACAATGTTTCTATGCTTTCTTAAAATGTCTAATGGTATTGGGGTAGTATTAGAACTAAATATGCAGTTTGCTATTTTTCAAAGATATTTTATATTCAGGATGTTAATTATATAGAACAACCTACCCACACCGTTACACTCTATTATATATTAAATATGATGAAACAACACTGATCACACGTATGACAACATATGTGAAAAACATCGATTCTATTATATTTTAAACAAATATATACATCCTATGTGTTAAGGGGACGTCCAAGCTATATCCACGAGAGATTTCAGCGCAATCGGTACAGTAGTTTATTCTTTGAAAAGAAACATATAGACTACAACTCTTTTATATAATCATTTTTATAATAGATTATGATGCAACCAGTAACACACTTGAAAACTTTGTAAAAACTAATAGGGTAGAATGAAATTAAAACCATTACTAATTTAGTAACATAAAAAATGCTTGTTCGTTTCATGATCTTATTTTAGTTATGCCATAGCAAATTCAAAGATACACGTACAGATCAAAACTTTTAAAGGACTAATTCACATCGTTCCGATTAAAATTCATGTAGTGAGTGGTTGAAGTGTTTTGAAGGAGAGCAGTTTAAAGCGGAATCAAGGATCAAGGATTAAGAGATTCGTCATGATATACTTATTCCACAGTATTTTTTCTGAACAAGATGACAGCCGAATTAACGGAGCGCTACGTCCTGTAAAAATAATACGGTAAATAGATATTATCTTATTCACGTGTAAAATGTGACATCCACTATTTTTTTCAATTGTTTTTGATTTTTTTTTTGCCAAGAAAATGTTTTAGTTATTTTATTTTGAGCGTGTTTTTTAATTGATTTAAATTTAATCGTAATATTAATAATTTATTATTTTGTTAATGAATATTTTCATACATAATATTTAAGTGTATGCAGCTCATGTACAAATAGATCACACAAAAGATGCTAACAACAAAATCATTTAAATAAATTCTGGCTAGTCATGAAAGAAGACTCTTTCTTCATAGGAAATGTTGATTTACTTGTAAGGTAGTTTGAAGCCATTACAATACATTTCATTGTTACCAACCACACATATAATATAGAAATATTAATATTAATAATAGATCTAATTACTAAGTATGAATTTGACATGTTTTAATGAAATTGAATTTGATATTAAATGAAATCACTGAATTAAAATTAATAAAAATCACGCCTTCTCTTCATCTGAAATGAAAATAGTCGTATTAGAACAAATATTGCGACCAACAAACAAGATAGATACAAAGTAGAGTAATAAATAATATCTAATACAAAATAATATGGTTTAAATTGTATTTGACGTTTATTAGGTAATGTCAAGTAAAAACAACCAAGTGGGACTTCTGTGGTCCTTTTTATTTTACCAATATTTCAAGTCTTGGTTCAAGTTTGGTGATAGCTAGACACCAACAGTTTTTTAGTTGTAGTAAATTCCGATGATTTGTCTTGAGAAGTATCATTGAGGAAAATGTTTTTTCACTCATATAGAAAGAAGAAAACAATTCCAAAACTTCACTGCTCAATCGTATAGCTTTGGGTATTCTGGTTTCACTTTTAGCCCGAATTGTGACGTACTAATAGTCGTTAGTAGACGTCCCAACTCTTTGTTTGATGATAATTCTAGAAGCTCCTGTTTTTTATCATATGGAAGATGGTTTTTTTGATTTATAAAAGGATTTTAGACCCCCAGTTTTGTTTCAGAGGATCACTTTGAGGGATATATTTCAGATCAAACGCTTCCAAAAGGGCATTTAGATGGTTAGAAATTATGTTTGAAACAACTTTTGATTAATTGCTTGATTACGCAGATTCCCTAGCAAAATATGACATTGACTCGTACATTTCACACCTCCTTTTTGCAACCAAGTCCCTTTAGAGTAACGATTTTACTCTTGGTTGCTTCGATCTTGTAGTATTCTGTGAAAAGGATTGTCAATTTGTCTTTGAAGACTAAAATTGAGATAATTGTTCAAGCCGTGTGATCCAGTCTATGCTTTGTACACAACTGACAAGCTTTTATTTCTTTTCCCTCAGAAACCATTCCACTTTTTCTCTCAATTCAAATAACCTTTTAAGTACCTTTCCTATTTACCTGTTAACTCTGCATGTAAAAGTAGATGCTGGTTATCTGATCCCATTTATTCACAGAGAGCTGAATGTATTCTCTTGTTTACAACAATGTTTCTAATAAAGTTCACAATTTTTATTGACATTTAGCTCTGGTGATAATTATTTGGCTGTCAAATACTCCCTATGAATACCACAATGTGTCAGTATTATGTGACCACAAGATTATTGTTCCACTTTTGTTGCTACACCAGAATACCACACAGTCATGTAAGCGGCTCCATCCGTACAAACACCTGTGTTATTTTTCAAGTTGTATCCATCATTTTAATGTAGGACTCTATTGCTTTTAAAAACTTCATTACTTGTAGTTTGGGTTGGAAGTTCAGAAACACTCGAGACTTCCTCTTATATGTCGCCAGCACAGCAATCAATATACCTTACATAGGAAATTAGTATATTAATTTTTTTATCTTCATGAATTCATCCATTTGTAAAGCAAACAATTTAGACTTTTTCAACTACTCAAAAAACTGATCTTCACTGTCCTCTGCCATGTAAGCTATACGTTGTTTAATCGTGTGTTTTAATAAAGGGATAGTTTTACTTTAGCTACAACTGTGGAAACCAATACTTTGCTGCACACAAACATTATACATGGCCTAATAAGATCCTCATCTTGGTTGTAATGTTAATTACATTTAGCAATTTGAAGTATTCCAACATATGAAAGTTTTATCGGCAATAGACATGAGGATAATAATTTCGTTTTCACCATTTAGAGCAGTGGTTGCCAAACTTTTTCGACTCGCAAACCCCTTTCACAAACATCTGAGTCGCACGAACCCCCAGATAAACATTTATAGCCAAACACATAATTTCATAACTAATTTTTATTTAATTAATTTATTAATAGCAATCAAAAGGTTTAATACCTTTAAATTAACCTACTAAAGCTCCGTTAGGTACTTTGGGATACCACAACAATAATATATCAAGAATATTTAAAATATGTAAGTACAAGCTCAAATAATTATACATTTATTTTAAAAAGATTAAAACTGAAACTAAATAAGCAAAGTATTAACATTTTTTAATTTTATTATCACAATATAACATTTCACATGTTTTTAAAGTGGTACTGGAAATTGCTGTTTGTCTTAGTGAGAAGGATGCGCTTGTTATAGATGGCAAAGTCAGGAACCACAGAAGATAAATAAAGTCTCAAGTCACTTTCAGAATTGAGCTTGTTTCTGTAGTGGAAAGCGAACAAATTATTGATGGGGTATTAGAAAAAGTAAACGTAGGTTTCCGAAGAGACAATGGACAAAAAAACTCATCAACTTTAGATAATAGAACCTTGTAAATGCACACTCCGTCGAGATTGAAAGGTAGCTACTTCTGATTCACTGAGCCCGCGAGGTATGATATTCCTCCACACATAACTGTAGGATAGTTTGCCTAGCTACGCCCAACACCTAAATTAGAGAAGGCCTCAAGTCATTAAATTAATTCTTGACTGTTGGGAAGGAGTGATGGGGGAGGGGTTATGTCTTTTAGCGATGACCGAATGGTTTGATTTAATAAATTAATTTTACTTTAGTGTTCTGATAATGATACAATCAATAACTAATATTTATATACTAAGTTAATTAATTATGTTTGCTCTCATTAACATAAGGGCTGGTATTTTTTTTTTAGCTATTAAAAGTTTAACCACGTCAAACGTTTTTTGGTCACTGTTACCCACATTGATTGGTTTTACATGTTAACATAAAGCAAGTCTCCCCTTTTCCAGAATCTTCATTACTGTTTATAGCCAATTATAAATTTATTAATGATTAATTATTATATTCCACACATGTAACGTAAATAACAGATTAACTCTAAAAGATTTTTACTTTATTTGTAAGAAGCTGAGTTTAAAAAAAACTTCTGTAATTTAAGGGTCCCAATCCTAATTTAAAATATTTTATATTATTTCCAGGTGGGAAAAAAATAAATATTGTTAAAATCTCATCCATTGGACATATTTTAGTTATAAAAGTGAATTTATTTGTTTCTTCAAAGTTATTATGACTGTGTATAACTTTGTGGGAGTATAGTTCAATTCCATACTTTATTTAATGTTACCATAGCGGCTATAATATAACTATATGTAAAACGCTTTAATAATTAATACTTTGATTAAGTAAAGGTGTGATTTATTAAGATTTGCGTTGATTATTATCATTTTATAATACATTTAAAGTATAATGTTAACTGTGATTATTTTAGTCAAATCTGTTTTTTTACTAAATCAATTCTGGAAATTCAAATAATAAAACTGGCCATGTCGTAGGCAAGTAATAATACAATATCAGAGTGAGGAGGTTTAAATTATAATTGAAAAGCAAGGATAAATATTGCTTTGTTTTACGAGCTTAAAACCACTTTACATAATATCTCTGCTTTTTAAGGTTTGGAATATAAATATATTTAGGTAAAAATATATCATAGTTCTGTTCTATATTTAAGAATATCTGTCTATAGCTAAGGATACCTGGAATTTCACAACTTAACGTGGTGCATTTGTTTCTATTCATCATGATGTCTCCTAAGAGAGGATTTCGCATACATATAGTTGTGGTTGTTACTTTTGTACTGGATCAATATCCAGGCAGGCTTTAGCATTATTTGTGTATAATCAGGTGTTTCGGTGTGAGTCCCGGTGAAGGGTCAGGCGAATGTTTGTATACATTTATGGAACAACATAATTACTGTGGGGTAGTTTTTATTATTCGTTAGTGTATTTATCCAAGCATTTTTTGAAAAATAATAATTATAATCGCATGGTTTGGTGTGAGCCCCGGTGAAGTGCCAGCCGGATATTTGTATATATCTATGGAACCACTTAACCGATTTAAATGTAGTTTTTTTTTGTAGAATATTTATTCAAGCAAGTTTTAGCATGATTTAATCATGCTTTGTGTTGTGAGTCTCGGTGAAAGACCAGCCGGATATTTGTCAACAACTGATTCCGTAGTTAATTCTATTCTATAGGATATCAACCGGGAAAATTGTAGTATGATAAACATAGGTTTTGGGGTTCGAATCCCTGTTAAAGTTTCGGGTGAATGTTGTGTATATTTTATCTAGGATATTTATAAGCCCATAAGTGATTGCAGTGTATTTTTTTAACTAGGCTTACGTAGTTTTTATATCCAGACAGGTTTTAACATTGGTTTAATCAGGTGTTTTGCTGTGAGTCCCTGTAAATATTGACAGGCCTAGCTATAATGGATTTTGTGGATCAGCCGGAAGGTGAAATCCCGTTCTTCCGTGAAGGGGATAGTAAAATCTAGAGTGAACTATAGGAGAATATTTATAAATAACATAATTTTAACTATTTCAACCATATTTACTACTAATTACTGGTTGATAGTGATTAAAAATATACAAATTTAAGGTGATGTAACCACATTTGCTTGGAGGGAAGTTGGGAAATAGTTTAGGAAAACGTGTCTCAATATTCCCGGCCAGGACTAGAACCCTGTTTCATCCATCACTGAAAATGGACCATATAAGAATTTTTTTTTGTCCGCATGAACATCGAAGCAGTATAATATACATTATTTACCGCATTTCCTAGAATATTATGTTTAATTTGTAATTTTGTTTAATATATGATATTCAATATTTTATTTTGTGAGTGTTTCGAGCAGATATCACACTGGTCTACCTTTCAATCTCGACAGAGTGTACCTCACAAATTTTCACAAGCTATTTATTAGAAATCCGCCATTACGGAAATAGTTTGGTGGACACCCTGGGAAATTTCGCGAGGCCCCTGGGGGTCGGGAACTAATGATTTAGGGCATCTCTTTTCCACATAAAGAACTCAATGGGTTCACCAGCCAATTGAGAATGCATTGTATTAAATGTTTATAAAGTTTTGATGATTTCAATGCTTATTTTTCAAGAACGGTAGCAAATAATAAGCACTGAGGTTTAAGTAATTGATCCGTGCTTGGACACAATATGAAACCATACTGTAGGTTACTCTAACTGTTGTTATACCCCCGTGTGGATGCACTATTATTCGAGCCAGGTTATACTTGGACGTCTGTTACGTGTGAACTTGGACTGTCTGGCTCATTCTCAGCTGTCTGTTCAAGATGTGCTAGGCTCGGTCTAACATCGTGGCTATTACAACACACTTTGTTTCTTAGCACTGTTAAACAACATGCCTCGAGGTTTCCTCAGAGTCACGTTTAACTACTAACAACAACCATTAACTATTGAAGTAGTGCTGACGAATAACAACAAAAACAAAGCCTAGTAAACGTTCTAGTTTGTCTGGCACCATTGGCGCGGCGAAATTGGGAACGAGATGCAATCCTAACCGCGCTAACGAGGAGGGCCCTTTGGTGAAGCAGAATTTTATCATGATAATTCTTACTGCCCTAAGGATGGTTCGTGGTCCTGCCTGAAAATATATGGGCTTGAAATGCATTTAGTTTATTTTTATGACAGTTCTATCAGCTATAAAAATGAAACACTTTAAGTAAACCCTTACACAAAAACAAATTGAGCTTTCGATTGTTTAGTGAAGAGTGTTTCTATTGGAGAGGACTTTTCTCACTTTCAAGTACAGGTTTACATTGAGCCAATAAAATATACAATTATTGGCAAAATGTGTATTGGATATTGCTAGTAATTAGAACTTTTTATAAATAATACTTTTATTTTACTCTACACGTGTTTCTTATGCAATAATGTATTTCGTTATAACGTTGATAATAATACAATAAGATAACATATTGTTTTTCACAGTTATACATTAATCTAGGACCCACTAGATATTTTAAACTTTTTTCTTTTTTAATTTTCTCAACCCAAGAAAGTGATACAGAAATTACGCCCCGCATAAAAGGTAAAGTTATTTATCTAATATAGATCTGGGTAGGGATGTTGTGGTACGTTTGACCAAAACATTCCTTATAAAAATTGTAAAACCTCTTTCCCTTATCGCGCTCCCTACATCCCTGCCTTAATGTAATAGCTTCACAACACGTGTTACAAAGCCAGCCAGCCCACACTTTTTAGTGTTTGTGTTGGAGAGTGATTACTTAAATATAAAAACCAAATTTATTAAACGATTTTCTGGAATTCTGCCAGCAAAATATCACGATTCAAAATTAAAAAACACGGTTTATGACAAAATTGAAATTATTCAGGAATTAGCTAATGAATATATACATAATGACGAAATAATTAGTCGAGATAACGATACCGTTAAACTTTCTCGGATTATCAAGACAGTTAAACGTGATTTATTAGCTGCTTATCGATAATTCGACCAAAATGTATGAGACTCGGGTTCGTTACCAGTTAGCTATAGCACTATAATATCTATACATATTGCAGAAATAGATTTCAAAGCATACAAATCATCGCCAGTCGTCCAGAAAAACCAGACCACAATAATCCTGTTTGGAAGAAAAGAGAGCTAAGTAGGCCAATGGAACCAACATTTCCAAATCTGTGGAAAAGAAGGGTTTTGCGGCCGAATGACAAGGATGGCTCATAAACATTTTATTAAGTCAGTTCATTGTTGAGATGCAACTTAAGATGCTATATTTCAATTTGCCAATTCTCTGCATGATTCGCTATATATTTAAGCTTGAAGGGTGGCATGTATAATATTACTATACCACTTTCCCACACGGTATATTACAGATATAAAACTTGATACTGACTCTATTATGTGTAAAACTATCCAGATACATCGGCTTATGATGTCATCAACTTAAATGGCATGCCATCAGTTAATAAAGGAGCGTTCGTCATGCTTAAAAATAAAACTTACCACCATACGAGTATCATAGCCGGGTATGTAAATCTAGGACATGAACTATAGTAATTTAAGTTTCAGTTCAGGGAGAGTGTAAATTATTCAAGGTTAAATAAGTTTCATAAAAAAACTCTAATTTTGGACAAATATAACGATTGTATTACCAACAAGACGACCTTATTACGGGAGGCTCAGCTGATTATATAGCCAAAATTTAAACTGTATAAACATAAAGTAAACCCTTTTATTCTCTATATGATGAGCGCTATTTATTACCAAATACACTCTATATTTATTTATGATATCAATACTCATTGATAGATCAAAAATTTAATCTATGAACCGGCTTATATTTTGCTCATATTGATTCCAGTCTCCAAGATCTAAAAAATGCACATCTAATGTTTAAGAAATGTAAATATGATTTATTTCAAAAGATAAGTAAATATTTGATTCCATAAGAGAGATGTAAATGATTTGGTTTATAAGCTGCTGTATTTACATATATATTAATAAGATATGTAAACTATTGATATTGTTTACAAATTTAAAAAGATATCATTATAATGTTAATATATTCTTAATATAACCTGACTCCCACTTCCCGCTGAGAAGAGGTCTGTTTAGACTCGCCTCACTCTTTTGCGCCAGTTTTGGCTCCGGAAGGCGGTAAGGTGAAGCAAACAAGGAAAATATCAGTTTCATTCGACCACATCAAGAATAGCCCAAGAAACCTGAGGTATTAGTCACGAGAAGGAAAAATTTGATCAAGTCACTACTCTTCTGCACCAGGTTTGAAAAAGGTATCAGATTCTTCAGAGGGAGGACGTAAAACCACGTACATTACACCCAACCTTCCCGTCATTGGCCAACTAGACCAGACGAGGATGACACATTAGCCCACGTGCTCACTGATGTGCTCTTTCTTTATATGGTCGATGTCATTTTGACCAACTATCATCCTATATAGCAATCTTTGTGTATCGACGTACACTTATTTTAACTTTCCGTACTTATCTAGCATGCGTATTTTTATTTTTTCCATTAATTTAAAAAAACGCATATGGAGCGGGTAACAACACAGCAATATAGTCCAGATCTCCTTCTTCCCACGTGATCTGAAATTTAGAATCATTCCCATTCCAAACAATAGTGGTTTATAGAATTGTTAAGGTTTATCGAATGGGTGAGTGTTTTGATAAATGTTTTTATCGTGAAAGAATTCGTTGTTACAGTGAAAATGTTTAAAAATTAATGATTCACCATGTTAGACATGTTAAAATAAAACCTTTCAATGTTAGGTATAGGACAGAAGTGGTCTGCTCGACCATCGTCCGAGTGAAGTTCACGACTGGATTCTGCGTAGGCTCACTGTATTTATCCATCGAACAGCCTGCGGTCTCTTGTCAGATTGACCAGACATCTCTTCCATAAATAACAATTTGGTATACGATAATTTTCTCCTTACCTAATTACTTACTCTCTGTCATTAGGCGCTCGAGGTTCATTGCTGTACCTACAAGTCCGCCACCTTCTTCTGTCTTAGCTAGTTATATTCAGTCCACCTCATTACACCCTATCTATTTCGGGTTCAATCTAATTTTATCCTTACATTTGCGTCTAGGTCTTCCCAATCGATGATTTTTTTCATAGTTAGTTTAATGCATTTTTATATTTTACCAACATGAATCTGTGAAATAAAAAAGACAAGACCGAACCCAGTTCTGCACCGCCTTTTTGAACCTCGTAGGTTCCGACTGGCAAGATTAAATACTTTTAATGAATTTATGAAAACACCATGATATGACCTAGCTGTGGTAAACAAACATGAACTAATTCTATTAAGAGTATCTTTACGCAACGCCCTCATATTGTGCATAAGAAAATGTATTCTCGCAATAACAGTCATGAATTGTAAAGTAATAGGATCAATGATACTGCTAGGGGGTGACCTGGTGGTCTAGGGGTAAGGTGTCAGACTTCTGTGCTGGCGGCCGGGGTTCAATCCTCGGTCCCGGCACAGATTTATCTGATTACCAAACCCTTCCTTCACCTCTGACAAGACATCTTGTGAATGTGAGGAATGCCAGGTCTCCACCGTGGTTCGGATCCCACGTTAAACTGTAGGTCCTCCATTTCATCTCACAATCACTCTACCATTACACATTAGCGCGTATAAACCGAACGGGTAGTAAGACGCGATGCTAATAATAATAATGATACTCCTTTTAAGAAACTTGTAATATTTGTATGCGTGTACCCGAACAGGTAGAGGGACGTGTTGCTAAAAATAGAAGTGTTTTACAGGGGAGGCACTGATTTGGGTCAAAAGTGTTTTTTATTTGTTCAGGGTAATCTTCAGACATAATTTGTTGTCAGAATTACGAAGTAAGCTAGTCAGCAAGTTCATGTGCTCATCTCGTTAACTTTCAAATATTACCTTTATTTTGGGTTTTGTAACACGTGGATATTAACAGTTCTATTACCACACATGTGAGAAGTATTGTGTGAGGTTTCTTGATTGACATTGAGATAAGGCCACGTTTAGTTGGGTGATAACCTCCACAAAGGTGGTAGTTTATCGTATCATAGTAAATTAGAGGCAGGTATTTCTCACCCGAACCACTCTTCCCTCGAAGATAAACAAATCTTTTAAATTGGGATACATTTAATGTGGCTTTGTTAATTTTGTATTTAGAGAGGCTTAAAACAAGATATACTTTGAATGTGCTGAATTCGTTATTTTGTAAAATAGCCAGTGAATGTATAAAATCACCGAAATTGATGGTTTACTTAACAAATAAAAGGATTTATCTAAATTTAAAAGTTATTTTATAAATGTACCAATACGGTTTAGTGAAAGTATGAAACATGGACTGTATCATCTACATTTACTAGTGATTTTATATAATATCTAGTTTACGTGGATAAAAATATAGAACATAATTACAAACTAACCTAAATTAACCTAGTCGAACCTAACCTAAGCTAAAATAAACTGATCTAAACTTGTACAAACTAAACTAACCAAACAAAGCTAATCTTGACGTGACTTATTAACATTAACTGGTGGTTGATGGTGATTTTGTAAACTCACCGGTGATTTTATAAAATGTTCAGAGAGTATGTGAAATAGTAAAGATTTTTTTTTACATTCCCCAAGTGAACCAGTAGCTTTGTAGAGTCACCGGTGACTTTGAAACTCATCACACTCACCATATTCACAGTAGCATACACATTGATTTAACCATTTTTGCACTATCAACCATCAAAGGGTAATCGCTTGGCAAAGAAAAAAATGTTAAGAAATTATAAAACGGTATAAAGCTATTTGAAAGTCAAATAAATAAATAAAATATAATAAATCAAGAATATATAATGGCTAATCCTAGCTTCATACCTCTGTTTCAAGACATTTAATGGTTTATCTCTATTTACGCACCCACCCTATATTATGCACACTGCAATACAAGAACCAATCTAGGAATTAAATACTTCATTAAAACATTGTTAACTATTTAAAATCAAACTAAACATCCAGATTTATTTCATTAGAAGAGGGGTCTCGTCCAGTGAGGCTTCCAAGATGCAGCCCTACATGAGCCATAATTAGCAAAGCTTCGTTTTGTTACTAATATAAATAAACTTCTACATTTTTGATGTTAATAAAAACCAATTAGGGGTTAATGCAATTTAAATGAACATGAAGGATTCCCGTATTCGAGCGTTTCTAAGTGTTGTGGGATTTAGGTAGATATAGAACTGTAACCTGGACGCTTATTGGTGTGTTGAAAGTCATATTCTGGGGGACCGTTAACTTGACATTGAGGGAAAGCTGCTGCTAGTCGTTTCTCGGCCTCCTTAGGGAATCAAACGTCCATTAAAATAATACAAACTGTATAACCAAACTTCAGTTAGCATGTAAAATAACTATACTGGAATTCAAACTCTAGATTACTAGGGGGACAGAACGAATCAATTTTTAATTTTAATTTGAAAATAAAAATTATTTCCAACCAATTGAACAGTATTGTTCATATAAGATAAATATATATGTATATATGTATATGTATATATATGTATATATATAATTATATATATATGTATATATATAATTATATATATATGTATATATATAATTTGTCTTAATCATTTATGCATTGGTTTAAGCGTGAATTTAAAATTTTCTGAATAAATAAAATCACGTTTTTTGTTATTTTTTGAACTAAGAGTGTCCGATTTTTTTTAATATTAGGGGGATATGAGGTTCTCTGTTCTAACGACGCTCGTGTTGTGATGCCAAAACTTTTTAAATTGGAAGTCTTAAATCCAAATAACAAATACATTCTTCATCTGAGAAGATTGGAAGTTCCTATCTTGATTAATAGGCTAACGAAAAAGTATGTCTTTCATTTAATTAACGTATAAAAGCCGTAATGAAATTTTTCTTTCGAATAAAATAACAATGGCTAACCCAGGTATAGGTAGAATGTTCAAACCAATGTAACCCATTTATCCATAACAGCTCTGTTGGTATAAATGGTAAATGGCCTTCACAAAACTTACTGTAAACCACATGGGTACATAAATACTCCCAAAAGTGTAGTCAGTCGATGTACGATTAAAGTAAAAATGTATGAAGTAGAAATTAGTGGACCAACTAAGATATATACCTGTTTCATTCTGATTGATTGAGTTTCCCGGCTATCAAACCTCACTGTTCGAACGAGAGCTCCTTCCATATAACTTCGTAATTTATCTCTCATTGTAATTCGAACTGAGATATATTAAAAAGTATATTCTATTTATGTATCTGTATCTGCAAAAAAATATTTTTTCCGAAATATTTTTCATCTCTCGGTAATAACTACATACTTTTAAATATAATTGTTGTCTTAGATTCCATTCTTCATTGAAATAATTCTAATATTACATCAACTAAAAGGTATATTCACAGCCTTATATTATAAATTAAATTAATAATGTAAATAATTTTGGTCTGATTTTTTCGACCAAATACGTCGTAGGCTAATATAAAATGTTCATTTAATTAAAATAGGGGACCTGGTGGTCTAGGAGTGGGGTGTCAGACATCTGTTTTAGGGGCCTAGGATTCAAATCCCGGTCCCGGCACAGATTTATCTGATTACCAAACCCTTCCTTCACCTCTGGTTCAGTGTGTGCTTTCACGCTTTGTGAATGTGTGGGATGCCAGGCCCCCACCGTGGTTCGGAACCCACGTAAACTGTAGGTCCCCTTTGCTATCTACCATCATTCTCACGTATCGTCCTATAATCTGGAGAAATTTCCTTATACAGTTGTCCTGACATTATATTTTACTATAAATCAGGATTTTTTTCTGCTCTGTTCATATTACAATATGCCTTCTATTAAGTTAATCTAAAAACCTTACACATAAACTTTCTGGAATATAAACATATACTTCTACTAAAACTACTTCTCCTGTTATTGGTAATTACCAATTTACCTCGACATGTGCCTGTTAGCATCTCTGTATACTATACATCAATACCATTATTTAAATTATGATAACGTATAAGTTATAACTAACTATACTTGTCCCTCTTTCCCTATTGAAGTTAACTTGACTACATACATTTTTTTCCTATTGATATGCCTGCTTTGGACTTAAATTTAACTTAACCTAATTTATACCTGGTGCCGTCATCTACACAATCAGTTTATATCTTTTCTTGGTAGGGAGTCCTATTTTCTTTTTCTTCTCTGTTCACTTCCTGCCGTGGCCAGTCGACATCCCTGGAGTGCTCGATAGCTCCATCCCAGCATCACGCTTGTTTCCAAGAGTAAGGAGCAACTTCCGACATCTCATCTGTATCCACTTACCTTCCTTCTCCCCTAGCCGGTATTCCAGGCGTCCCTGGATCATCAGCGATATTCAATCACAGCTATCCCTGAGACGCCTTTCCTCGGCTAGAGCTCTAGATATATCCAGAGTACGTCAAAATCTAGTCCACCCTCCCTTTTATTACACTTCTCGAGTTTTGTTTCACCAGTTTGTTAATGCCTCGTCTAAGTCTGATGTGGCTTCTCCTTCTCCATCGTCTTCACTTGTCAATTTTTCCTCCGTTGTTTCTTCCTGTCTGTTTTGTCTCAAGTCTTGGTCCTGTCTTTGTCTTATTCTTTCTTTAAATTTGTCCATATGTCTGTCCCTTTCTGCCTTTGATACCCTGTCCGCTATTTCGCCGAGGTAGCTCCACCGGTCCACATACCTCAATATATTGAATATAGCATTGGCCTGTATCAGCATTAGTAGCTCCGCTATTTCCCCTTCCGTATATATACATTCCAAGGTCATATGTTCCTCCACAAGAGCGAAAATTAGTTTCACTCAAGTTCCTCCTAAAGAGGGACGCTCGATATGGGCCATGCCCTGTAATATATTGGACAAGTCCCTGGGAAGGTTGAAGATGCTTCATTCTCAGTCTTTCTTGTACGTTCGAAAATAACTGTAATGTCCTTCTACCTGTGGTACTCTCTTCCCAGTCTGGTTGACACTCCCTCAGGAGGATGTCTCTTATATCATCCTTGGTACTTACACCATTGTTTGTTGATTCTATTACTTTGTCTAACTTCCCTTTTTTAAGCCAATATACCATCTGGGGGTAATGGAATTCACCTTAATGTTGTCCCCACCTCAGAAATGAATTCCTCCATACTCCAGGAGAGCAGAGGTAAGACAAGGTTAAATGGCCAATATATAGAGCATAGGCCCCACCCGCACCCCCATTTCATTAAAAACATATATAGTTGATTTTAATAATACAAAGAATATGGTATTAATTTTACCAAAAAATATCAACTTAAAATATCACCTTAACACTTACAAGACATGTTTGCATAGTAATATAGCTAGACAAATTATTATGATGCATGATCTATTTGTATATTGAATAAATATATTATTAATCAAGTCTTAGATTTTTTTATCAGATCCTTATAATACCTGTTTAAGTTATAAAGAAGTATGATAATTACTCTTATGGGCTGGGGCTGAGTAAGGAAACATTTTAGAAGTAATCTACCCCCATTTGAGTGGAAGGAGAGTGGAAAACCATTTATGAAAAATAACCCTCAGTAGACCCAACCAGGATGAATGAATGAATGTGGATAAATTTTCGAAATATTTTAGAAAATTAATATTTGAAATATGTTAGAAAATGTTTCCAAAAATATCCCGCAGTGTAACATGAGAGGGACTGACGCCTGAGACCAATCACCCACGGATGCGGGTCACGTCTCAGTATCAATCCGCAGGACCGGCCTTACAATAGTCGGCGCCCAGGCCGACAAATATAAAATGTGCTCCCCCCCCCCCCCCCNATTTGTGTATATATTTTTAGATAATGGGAGAAAATGCTCTTCAGTCAAAAAATAATATATCAAAACACAGATTTGTGGCATTCATACAAGCACAACGTAATGTAGAATGGAATGTCCGTTAGTCCACAATGTAAGATGAAATGCAATCATGTTAAATAGTGACAATCAGACTCATGGACGATATAGGGGTGAAGTCTCCTGTGCTCGGCCATCCTCCTGTGTTCGGCCACATTTGTGTATTTTCCGTGGTATTTTGTTATAAAAAAAACTACATCTATTTCGCGATACCCCAGTGCTCAGCCAGTCTTATGTAGCTGAATCAGTAATGCCAACATTGATTTGTACTATAGCTTTAATTGTTTTGCGGTAGTGGTATGGGGTGTCACACTGAGCTGAGTGTAAGATGGCACTGTTAATGTTTTTGTGCTAACCACGTGCTCTTGCAATTAATGTAAGTTACAGGTAATACTGAATATTTTCTTAAACGAGTCTGTGCATTTGATGTAGAATGAGTCAAACTACTATATTAGAGCATAAAAATTAAATTTGTTCCCAAAGAGTAAGAAAATTTAAGGTGGCCGACCACTGGTTTCTGAGAGAAAACGTTATTTTCTATTAAAATTAGGCTCGTATGTTATTTTTTATGTTCCTTTTACTAAACTGTTTTATTTCAGCCAAATAGTTCTGAATACCCAGTAGTCGGCCATCATAAATGGAAGTGGCCGACTACTGGTGATCACTACTGATTATTAATTTCCTGTGGTCGGCCATTCAGTTTGGTTGTTAAAAATGTGCGGTAGTGTGTTTTTGTAATAATTTATACCCCGTAATTTAACAGAATTACAAGATCATTCAATGCACAGGCCATTCAAATTATAGTTTAAAAACACATACGAGACACATTACAGTATACACAGTATAGGGTATATACTATTTTTGTTACATTTATTGACATTGTTTTCAGGTAAAGCAATTTAAGTTTTGTTATTGTGTTTTCCAATAATTTTATCGCCGAAAGGAAACATTATTAATTTCTTATATTTTTCTACTTTTTCATTTAAAATTAATATATGAGCATATATTTTACTTCCTATTCATTAGTTCTGTACAAATATCTTTAAACGCAAAATCGTGAAAACGCTTCAAATTTGTACCGTTATAGCCTAAACGTCCTTTCTAGCTTGTTCTATGAAAACATACTAAATTCAAACGAGATACAAAATTCATCTTTTTTAATTAATTCATCATTTCCTCCCTGAGCCCCTAAAATATTATGCTATTTTGTTTATTATTAAACTATGAGTAGCATAACTGGATTTTTTTTCAGATAAAATAGTCAAAAGCTAATACTACAATTTCAGATCTTCACTTTGGAAACATATAAACTTGCTAGAGGAAACGGCTTCATTACCCAGCTACTCTACCAACGCCATGGCAGAGGCATTGAGGGCTATAAATGATCACAAAATATCAGTTCGGGAAGCCAGTCGGCGCTTTGGAGTACCCCGAAACTCGATTCAAGATCGTCTTAGTGGAAACGTTTCACTTCAGGATGGTGATCGCGAAGTGGGTCCCGACCTGGTATTGTCTAAAGAAGAGGAGTTTAAGCTTGTGACATGGCTGGAGGATTTAGATAAAAGTGACTTTCCACGAAAGCCAGATGATTTACTAAATTAAGTCCAGCAAATTGTGAAGGTGACAAAAAAAGAAACACCATTCGTAGATGGTCGTTCTAGAAAGAAATGGCATTGGTTTCATGAGACTTCATCCACAACTTTTGACAAAGACACCTGAAAGTTTAACAAAAGGTAGAGACAGAATAACCAAATAACTTATTAGGAAATGGTTCACAGAGTTCAGTAGCAGCTCGTGTATAGGCACTGCGGAACTGCAGCACTCTCTATTTCCACTTGATATTATCGATAACATTGCATAATATAATGAGTCCTTTTTTATTTAATTCTTTCTTTATTTTTGTAGTAAAATATATATTCCTTAAGTTTAATGTCAGTTGTCAGTACTTCAGTAGCCATCCCCCAGTTTATAAAAAAGATACAAAAATATTTGTATGGAACTGTGTGCTTCACAGTGCCAGCGACGTGGTGTATGACTGTTGTGCGCATGCGCACATAGGAGGGGAGTGGGGAGGAAGGCGGGACTGCCAGGTAGAGAGAGCACTGTTGCTCTAGCATTACCGGCTCTGGTGTGATGGTGAGAGGAATTTTTTTTTTACTCATTCCACAACGTCTCCATCGCTTTCTTTGACAGACTGCTGTATCTCTGCTTTGCCATCACCTGAGGAACTAAATGATACAAAATTTGTAAGTACAAATACTCAACTGTGTCCAGATAATCCTACTCCAGAAAATCCAAGTAATTACAAAGCTTCTGCAGACCGATCAAATTATTCGTGCTTAAATATTGTTTACATTGATCTATTAGGCTTACCATATCAATCCTACATGACTGAAAAGGACATTGTAACAGAAAATAACCAACGTGTACTCCAAAAAGACACTGTTTCTAGCAGCTCATCCCAAAATAAAACATACATAGGCGTATCATCCCCTTTTATAAAACATACATTTTATCTTAAGGCAATAGCCACTGTAAAAAAACGAATATTTCATGAAAAAATCCCTAGCGCGATTTCTTCCAACAAGTGGCGGGAGTTCTACACACACAAAAAAAGATAAAGATAAGAAATATGAATTATAAAGAAAATGCAAATAGAAAGAAGAGAGAGTCAAAAGTAAAAATCTAAAATCAAAGAAGACAAAGTTAACTGCTGAAACAGAGACTGCACTTCCGAAAGAAGCAACTAAACATGTTCATATAACATCTACAAAACAAAAGGCTAAAATTATGAAAGTGAGAAACACACATAAAAACTCCTGTTGCAGTGGATGTAAACAAAATGAAGTCAACAATGAAGGCTATACAGGTTCTTTTGTTCACCTCAAAATTACAACAAAACATGGTTACCCTGATATTAGTGAGGAATATCCATTTGAACATAGGGACATAGTGGGTAGACTAAAAATACCAGAAAATTATGAAAGAGGATTGTTAAGATTTAACATTAATCACAAAGATATCTAGTCTTTATTAATCTTAAGTTGGCGCTCGCTACCTCAAGCCCAATTGTGACCTTAATCTTTAGTTATGTTTATGATATTTTTCTTATCTTATTTATAGCTTATAATGTTTATGTTTGAGTTTTAATTTTGTGAGACTGAGTTTTATGTGTATAAAATTCATAGCTCATTGAAACATATTTTAGCGGTATAGCTTTCTGTAATAGCCTATTTTATGCTCGTAGAGATAGTTTGCTTTTAGTGACTGTAACTTTACTTAAAAGTAAGACAAATTTAGTTAAAACCAAACAAGTGCAAATGAATAAATACAATCTCAGTTTTTATGAGTTCATGTTATAGCTAAAGCAATATTTTATGATTATTTTTAGTAGGTTACGGTTATTTTAGCCTATAGGCAAAGGCCTATATTTTTTATTATAACAATTTTAATGATAGGACTTCTATTTTTAAATAAGACAATGGAATACACTTTATGTAATTTTAAGATTTATGTTTTTAGTCCCATTACTTTTTGTATTACTATATTTAATATTGTAATTCAAAAGACAGAAGAAATATTTTTTTGTGAACATAAATAATAAAATAGTGTTTTTTAAGATTCATCTTTATTTCTCTGATTTTCTTTAAACACTACTAAGTACTAACGCACGCGTGGCCAAATACTAAATTTATCGCGGACGATTTATGGAATTCGATGGCCGACTGCTAGTGATTGTGTTCTATGTTATTTAATTTGACTTTTTCTTTTCAAATCATGATAATATATCGCTATAAATAGTTTAATAAATTTCACAAGATACCAATAAAAAAATTCTATTAGTGTCAGTGATGTTAAACACGATAAAACAGGAAAATGAACAAGAAAATTACAATAACTTAGTAAACACCACCATCTAGTGTATTACAACACTTGTACTTCAACGTCAGTGACCGTAATATAAAATGTTATCAGGATTTGATCAAACTATACAGAGTGATTCTTTTTTAACACACTATGATAATATCTTGTCCCAACTCCTCATATATAGATTCATAGTTATTATTGATTTGTTCAAAATATATTGCAGTAGTTGCAAAAATGTCCACAAATGACCAAAATGTCATAAAGGGCACAATTGAGCAAAAATTGTAAAAAGGTCTAAAAGTATATAATAAAATAATAAAAAAAGGGTACAAAGGTTAAAAGGGGTAAAAGTAATAATAAAGGCAAAAATATTAATAAAGAGCAAAACGGGTACAAGGGGTAAAAAGAGGGTAAAATGTTAATGGGTTAGAATACGTAAATGGGGTGTAAAAGGTAAATAAGGTAGGTAAAAAGTGTAAAAAACGTAAATAGAGCGTTGATAAAAAAAGGGCAAAAGGGGTATTGCTTTAGGGTAAAGAGAGTAAAAGGGATAAAAAGGCGTAAAAACGAAAAAAAAGACAAAATAGGTAAACTGAGTAAACGGAGTGAATTAAAAAAAAGTTAAAAATAGTTTGATTGTATTTAATTACAAACCTTTAACAATCTATTTTATTTATGATATGACAATTTTCTGTCCTGTTTATTACCACTGAGAGGCAAGAGCTCAACATATTTTGTGTAGAGAAGTTATAACTTAACCTTCAAAAGAAATATCGGCTTTTAAAACATCTTCAGAATATATATATATATATATATATATATATATATATATATATATATGTCTATTTTGACATTGTGTATTGTCGACCTACTTTCGCGTTTTGTATCACAATTTAAACCAATAAATGATTAATATTTAAACATAAATTTAGATTAGCCTAGTTATTTTACAATTTGACAAATTTTCTTTTCAATAACATCAGTCCACCTCGGTGGTCTTGGGGTGAAGTGCTCGCCTCAGGACCAGATGTTTGTGAGTTCAAACCCAGCCGGGGTCGATGGGTTTTTCTTGGCGATAAGAATCCGTAGCACAACTTACTTCGGAAGGCGAGTAAAGCCGTCGGTCTCATGTCTATTGTGGCATGATAAAGACACCGAGGAGGAATGTCAAAATACCTTTCCCGACAAAACTGGTAGGCTCTTTCAACTCTCGCTCACAGAACTTGTCGTGTGCTGATATAATCAGTCAGTTCATAAAGTGCAGGTTAAATTCCTCAAATAAGCGAATAATAAATAATATCAACACATATTTTAAATATAGAATTCTGTCTTAATATAACAGATATTCTTTTAGTTATAAAGTAATATTGACCTATTTTTGAATGGCAATAATGCGTTTTAAAAACTTTCATTTATATAAAATATAATCCTTAAAAATAACGTTGAGCCATGTTACTAATTGAAGGAGAGGTTATAAGAAAGAAGTATTAATTTATGTATTATGGAATTTCGATAAAATTATATCTACACTGATTTGGTTTCCGAAAACTCGCTTCGGTTTCCGCGTGGCATAATGTGTCATTCTAACAATAGACTAGACTGCCGATGATAGGGAAATCAGGGTTCAAGGTTCACTCGAGTGCATTAAGGCTGATTTTTACAAAAATGGTTTTTCAATCTCCATCTACGAAATTGTGGGAACACTTTATGATCTCCAATAGTAAACTAAACCTAAGCCATATCAATGTATTTAAATTTGTTTTAGTTTGATTGAATTTTATTCACCCTTTTTTTTCTCCAAAACATGTATATTTTATGAATAACATGTTTAGTGTTTACTAATAATTTAAATGATATTTATGATCTAATAGAGTGTACATATTGATAATTAGTTCCATAAGACACTTGCCAAGCTTTGCCGGTATTTTATTTGTATGTACATCAAGTGTTTTGTTATTTGTTTGGGACATCGGTATACTTTCTTTAAAAGGTATGGATAGGTAAGGTATAATCAGTCCGGTACTTGCGCGGAAGGATAATCGGAAACAATTTAAGACCCCTTCCCCCAAGTGCACGTGATATGGATTCAAACCAGATTATATATTTGTAGTACTAGAAACATTATTTAATATTTATCTATCATATTTTCACAAAACTTATTTTTTCTACAAATTGAGGGTAGTTAAGTATTTAAGTGAACTATATTAATGTTTGTATTGCCATGTAATACATAACCAAATTTATAGTATAATTTGTTGTTTTGTTTCCATAGATCCTAAACTACGGCACGGGTGGAAAGGTCAAGACATCCAGTACTTCCGGTTTTCTGACAAAGTGATGAGGAACAGAGTGTTGAAAGCCTTACTGTGGGTGTATATACGTGGTACGAACTACTACGGCAACTTGTCACTGGCCACCATTCACACGACACCGGAATTTTCAGACAATGGCTCCAACCCAATCAACATAAGTCTTTGGAAAGTTATGAGAGTTAACCCCTTAGCATCGGCGTCGTCACTCACTTGGTCTTTGGAGCCAGCACCTCTAACGGCTGTGCAGATAACTAAGGAACAACAACCTCCAGGACACGGAGGCTGGGTGTCTTTGGATGTGGAGCGACTGCTCACCGATTGGTTCAAACACCAGGGGGGGACACTTGGCTTGGTGCTGCAGGCCAGCGACGAGGCTGGCCGACAGATTGTTGTTACGGACCATGATGAGCAAGATGGAGATTATGTGAGTTGCCCCCTTCAAGTTAAACTTAGCTGTATCTTAGCTAGGGCATTAGTGTAACACATTTGGACATGTTCATGTTACATGGCAAGGTTTCTATGTCATTTGTTTGTGAGTGTGCCCCATATATTTTAGGATGTCAAGGACTTATTTAAAACTAATGAAAACAATTATATGTTTTTATAAATTATAAGCTTAGTTAATCAGATGACAAAGCTTAAAAAATATCTATAATACTCTTCTTATTTGGAGATCTAAGAGTAACCTAATGCTGATAATACGTGGAATTATGTAGTCATGTATAATTTAATTAATTTGTTAGGATTATTTAATTCATTAATGAGTCATTCCTTAAAATGTTCATAAAAAGTAATATAAATGTAATATATAGAGCTGCTTTAGACATTTGATAAATTAAATGTATTAAGTTATGAAAATTCTTAGAAAAAAAAAAGATCAACAATATAGTTATTTTATGCTTTAAATACCTTAAAAATCTACTATTAAATTAGAACCAGTATAATGAATATTTATTAGAAATTTGTTAGAAACATATTTAATAAAATACTGTCAAAAATAATCCAAAAATGTGGCATAATATTAATAGCTATTCTTTTTTGTAAAAACTGCTAGAAAACGAATATTGTATGCTCCTTTTAAAATAGACATAATTTTAAATTATTCTATTTTCAAAAAAAAAAAAATTTATTTTAAGATTAAATAGCGTTCACAGCAATTGATTAAATTATAACTCAAATACTTGGCGTGGAGGATGTTCTCATGTAAGGGTTATGGTTCTCTATTTAAAAACAAGCATTTTCATTAATATAATATAGGTAAGTTCAAAAAATATAATGTTTAATAAATGCTGACATATTTTCAAAAATAAATGTGGCGAAACAATGTTTAAATAATACTATATTGAAAACAATTGTTTCTAAAGTTAATAAAACAGTATAAATAATGGTTTTTATTAGTAATACTTACATATGTTTTACAAGCTACATTTTGATGGCAGTTTAGTGAAATAGTGGTTTGCCTAATATTCAAACAGCGTATTTACATTTATTCGTACCTAAAATCTGTTGCTATTTTATAAACGGCTTTCACACTTATCAAAAACCTTCTTACCTACGTCAAATAAATGTATTATGTTCTATAAAGTGTAAGAAGTCGTTTTTCAAACTGTGTTCCATGGAGCTCTTTGGCTCCACCAGTTATCTCAGGCTAAGTTAGACAATTTTAGAAAAATTCACTATTTGTTTTTCACACTATAAAATAGCATCAGTAAAATAGTATTTACCAATTTTGTTCAAAATTGAATAAAGGTAATTTGACAAAGGCGCTTCCAAAAAATTTTATGGCCTATCTTTGTTTGATAATTGTATACTTGTAAAATTTAATTTTCTTATTTGAATGTAAATGATGTTAGTGTAAAAAATGTATGAGGGTGCCAGCATGTATATTTTTATTGCAAGAACTCATTAGGTCTAAAAAGTTTGAGAACCCCTCGTGTAAGAAACGCAATGGTTTATCACAGAGCAAACTAAAGCAGATTACTGAGAGATCTATTTGAATGGTGAAGAAAACTAATAGAAACTAAATCTGTTTTTAACTTTCCTTAGGTTACATAGAATATCACTTATTAGCATTTAAACAATCCCATAGTTAACTCTGAATCACAAGAAGGTTCTTAGATGCTCACGGAGAATTTTAGAGTTTACGGCTCTATATTTGCGCTTTACAGTGGCGTAGCCAACAGTTTAAATAAAGGGATATAGTGGACGCACTATTTGAAGTTGCATCCGCCCTTGATGCCACCGCGGATGTTAGTGCCAAGGAGTTCACAACACACACAAGGTGACCAGGACCTGGCAGTGCCACCAACCTAGTCTCTTGAGTTAAAGTTTACTACACTCAATCCTCCTTCAAAATTCATTGCTCTCAATGAAAATATGAATAAAAATGTCATATAATAACTAGATCTATCTACACAGTTAAAGCAACTGTAGTGTCTTTACATACAGGCCTACTTCAATACAAAATCAATCAAATGATATGCTGGAAGTCTCTTCCATGTAAGATGAGTTATTTTAAATTTCACTTCAGGAAACTCACTAGTTTCTCCATTCAGTGGTGTTTCCTCGGTGCATGAGGTGCTCTACATTTGGCTATCATTAATTGTTTATTAAACAATCTCATCATCTGAAGAATATCCATGTTTAGCCTCCTCGTCTGTGATTTTATTACCGTCCCTCGACTTCAACTGTAACACGTCGGCCATAGTATCATCGAGTCTTTTACTGTTGTCCTCCTTCGGTTCACTTAACTGACAGGTGTTGTCATTCGGAAGTACCTGAGTCACCACTAGTGGACCTCTATATTTAGGTTGACTTTTGTAGGCTTTCCATTGTGTATGAGCACCCGTCTCATTACTACGCGTTCCCTAACCGTGAACTTCACACCTGCAAAACTTCGTTTGTCAAAGAAGGTATTTTTATGTACTTGTCCAAATAGAATTTTACCATGCACTTTGCTTGTAGTATATTTGGTGGTAGTAATGGATTGTTTCAGCTGACATCTGTTTGATTCCTAAAGATACCATCATGTTATCTTGGACAATATTTCTCAGTGGTCTTATTTACAGCACAATTTAAGACTAGCTTAATCTTCTTAACCTCTTCATCCCAATATTTGTGATTCTGTCGATGAATTCTAAACAAGATCATGGGGCTGATGGTTCATTTTACATGTTACACTAAATAATTTGCCTGGTGGTGTCAAGAAGAGTTAAGGACATAATTTATGCCACGTTATTCACCAAATTCAGCAAATATATGGGGCCTCTATCAGTCATTATTTTCTCTGGAAGTCCGTACTAGTCAATTATTTACTCAAAATTCTTCAGAATACTATTGTTTAAAGTATCTACAGTCGGATGGATATTCAAAAACTTAGTAAGATTGTCAAATACAACTAATAATAAATACTGTGTTTCCTCTGGAGTTCCATGGAAAAAATCCTAGGCAATCTAAATAAATGAAACTTTTGGAATGGACGACTACCTGGCGGTATAGAAGTGAGCAAGCCCATCTTTAGTCCCACAGAAATTTGTTGATTAATCATTCGAAACAATGTGCTATGTCATGCGTCACATACCTATTCATTTTATAAAACCATTAATTCTGTTTTATATTTGCTACTGCATGGTCCAAAGCAAAGTGTCCAGATAGATTATGAAAATTCACAGTGATACATTTTGTGGGTTTCTTGGAATCAAATAATGCATATTTATTCGATCACATTGTGGTTTTCCTTTTCATAATCCTCCTTTAATAAGTTTATAGTCTTTTACCTTACGTTGTTCTTGCCAAGTCCTCCCCAGAGCGTTAAGTTTAGTTCACATTCGCTGAGCTGAATCATTAATATTTGATCCTCCATTGCCTCCAATAAATTCATCCATTGTATCGCTTTCATCCTGTGCAGGAGCCCATTCAGGGCATAAAAATGCTTGTATTCCTTAACTAAATTATAACAACGGGAAATTTGAGGGTTGGTGTTATTTTAAAAATATATATATTTAAAAAACCCACCAACCCTCAATTTATAACAGACATAACTTTTACTGTTAATTCAGAATGTCAAGCCCTGCTTTATATATATATATATATATATAAAATGTATGTATATATGTATTATATATATAATGTATATATATATTTATATGTATATATGTATTATATATATAATGTATATATATTTATATATTATGTATCATGACTTGACATTCTGAAACAACATTAAGAGTGTAAGCGTTATATCGGTTAGAAATTGTCTAAGTCAGTTCATAGAACAAATAATAATTGCCATCAATTCCAACTTTCTCGAATTGTACTTGGCTTCTGCCTCTGTTGTCTTCTTACTAGCACAATACACCAAATGCATTCATCCATCTTTACTCTTTCGGAACAACATTTCTGCCAAACCAAAGGAGCTGGCATCAGAGTAAAGTTTTGAAGTCACATTTGGATCATATAACTGCATTACAAGTTCTTAGGTTAGTGATGATTTCAATTCATTGAATGAAAGGTCTTGGTCTGCAGCTCAATAAAATCGATTATCTGTCTTAGTAAGTCCACTCAGTAGTTCAGCCCTTTGCTCACAATGAGGTATGAAGCATCTAAAATAGCTGGTAAGGCCCAATAATCTTCTTACATCGTGGACGGTTTGTGTTCGAGGAAAATTACATATAGACTCAATTTTTCATCGACCATGTGGCATTTTGTCGTTTTTAATCACAAACTCTAAATATTCAACAATTCGCTTGCCAAATTTGCCAGTTCTAAGTTTGCGTTTAAATACGGTTTTCTTCGGCACTTCAAGCACAATTTTCAATCTATTGAACATGTCTTTCTAATCTCAAGCAGATATGAGTAATTGATTACTCTTTGGAATTCCGTGGGGCCAATTGTTAGCCCAAAAACCACGCATTCAAATTGTTAAGTTTCATCAAGAGTGATGAAAGCAGTTTTTTATTCAGATTTTTCTGTAAGGTGGGCAATGGGCATTTCCCAATATTGTAAATATAGTACCGCCTGGCAATTTTAGAACTGGTCATCAATATTTAGTAGTATAAGCTTATCCTTGAACGTTTAGCTCCCTACAGTCCATCACTAACCTATCCTCTCCTGATTTCTTATTAACTAAGAGATCTAGACTTGCATATGGTGACTTAGTCTCTTTTACGATGCCTTGGTTTATCCAATCTCTTATAATTTTCTGGATTGATTCCCTTTAATTCACATTAGTTCAATATGATTTACTTGAAACTAGTTTGCTGCCCATTAACCAAATTAAATTCATGTTTGTCTGGTCTTAACGACAAAGTTTAGAGAGTTTGGACGTGAAACACTCCTTATACTCATTCATCAGACTCAGCAACCTGTTTTAATCTTACCCTTCCACACTAATGTCAATTATAAAGTCTTCTTTTGCAAGAAACTGGTAATCACGGGACTTAGAACCCAATTATTCACTTGTGTGTCTATATAGCTCCACATCCTGATATTATTTTCTACGACCCAGTATACGGTATCCGATGTTTGTCCTTATTTTAGGAATTCACAATTGCAACTGAAAACTCTTCATTATATCCTGGATCATACACAGCACCATTGAAATTAAAAAATTATCCGTTGACTTTGCATACACTCTCATTAAGTTCACACTGTTAGCTTTCAAATTATTTCTGCCATTGCACGAAATTTAATGACGTTTTCATTGCTAGTTGAATGTAAATCTTAATTGCTTAATTGAGTCTTCGTCTGTATTTCCCACATAGAGCCGTTCCCCCAGCTTTACAAACGATACATTTGATTGCTTTGTTCATTTTTCACAAAAAGTTAATTCAGTAGCTTGAGCCCTATCAGGCACAATTAGTAGCTCCACACTATTCACTAAGGCACTATCTATTGCTACGTCCTATTTGCTACTTCCAAGTGATAGTAAAGCAGTATCAAACGCTATACCAAAACAATCAATAGTTTTCATTGAATTGTTAATCTATAATGCTGGCTTAATCGCTTTCGTGGCTTTTATTGTAAAGTGCGATGAATGAATGGGTCCCTATCATCACTTCAATAGTATACTTTACCATATTTATCTTAAAACCATCTTCAAGGTTTTACGTTGTGTAGATGTTCTCCTTAGTTGCTACTCTCTACTATGCAGGTACGTTTTGTATGTCCCTCGAGACCCTAATCTAAATGTGTTACCAGTCATCTTTCTTTGTGACAATCATGAAATAGTGGCCATGCTGTGACAGTTAAAACATCATGAATCACCACGATCATTAAGAAATTATACATTCATTGGATCTATACTTTTTACATAATTTGAAAGTTGTTAGGATTTTGACAACTGAAAACGTACCTTTCAGTTCCTGCGATCTCAAATTTTACGTTACAGTCCAAGCTCACAGATTTCACTGATATCTCTGATTGATCTGCAATCCATCTTGATTGTTGTTTGTTGACTTCTTAAAAATCTTAATGTTATGTAGTAGCTGATATAGGTAGAATGTGAGAATTACTCACCACAACTACGATAAGTTTTCCCACCCATAGTCCCACAGAAATTTGCTTTTTAATATCCACACAGTCCAGACTAGGATTCTTACACAAATTAGCCCTACCTTGGAAGTAAAAGTTTACATTCTCACTTTTCTTTTGAATACGGCTTTTAGTTCATTCAAACAGTACTGGAAGACTATAGCATTCCCTGCAAACGTACTGAGGAGTTGCCCTTCAATCTGCCCCAATTCCTAATTGTCATAAATTGGGAACGGTACCAAGGTTGTGCAGCACGTATTAGATGTGTACGTGACAACTTAAGTTTTAATGCATCCTGCCATTGGTGTAAACCTGTTGTATTGAAAATTCGCAACCATTCCATTTGATCCAACACGGTCATCTCGCCATCAAAAACTAGTATAGTTTTTGAAAAAGCTGGCATTATATTGTACTTTTCTTTTTGATTAACTGGCTATGTTTGAAATAATTTGATGTTGCCGATTGCTTTACATAAAATCTTGCATCATATCCTGTATTGACAACACTATACCTCGCTGAGCCGGCTTGACATCCAATTGTACTAAATTATTTCAATTATTCACAGGTATCTCGTTCTTCGATGGTCTATGAGCATTATAAATAATGTTCTCAATATTTATTTAGGTGATTAATTTTTATAAAATTAAAACAATGTTTGCGCTAAAACATAAAACCACAACGTACAGTACGTGTTTAAGTCAATAATTTCTCACAAAATGGCGGTGGTTATGCACTTTCACTATTTAAAGTAACGGATGCTTGCCACCACATGAAAAATGTTCCATAATACTAAAGCAACGAGCAAAACCGATTCAGAATAAAACCAGCTAGGCTTTATTATTATTATTATTGTTAATATAGTATTCACCGTAATGCCTACTAAAATTAACCCTCACTCGAATTTCACGCTAATATATGGTGTCAATTTTTGAACAGGCTGCTCCACAGGCAATCATACGCGTTACAATTTAACAAAATCAGTTTTTTAGTATCCCACTTTTGATGTGTTAGAGGCACTCTTCTAATGTTAGGATTACTCAATACTATACATCATCGTATTTACTTTCTACTACCACTTGCGCAAATGCTTATTAAGACGCACTATTTAAGTTGCATCCACCCTTGATACCATCGCAAACGTTATGATTCGTGTCCTACAAGGAAAATTTTATAAGAAAACTGCAAACGACGATACAAGCAAGTGGCTTTGCAGACTTTTGATTTTGACAAAAGGAAATCATTTTAGAAGGGGACCCCATCAAAATGTCCTTACAACTCAAAATGGCACCCATTTTATATAATTTCAAAAACATTTTTTCCAAAATTCCAAATTACTTTTTCTTACGGGGGGTGGGGTTTATAAATAAAACGGAGGAGATGAATTCATGAAAAATAGCCTCAGACTTAATTGAACCTCCTAACCCCCTGTAATTCCATTAGTTTCAGAATTGGGAAATTTGTATTTCATTTTTGTAATATGGGGAGAATTTTTTTTAAATGTATTTTCCTATGTTTTTGAGGCTTCTGAATACATTGATGACATTAAAAATGTTATAAACCGGCAAATGTAGAAATTTTGTAAAGCTTTGATCTAAGGAAATTACGAAATCTTGTTGTAGGTAAACTGTAACTTGAACTGTTTAAAGAAAACATGGAAACATGTTAACATGGAAACAAGATTTTAAACAAAGTGAGTGCTGTAAAAGAATTATTATTGAACTTAGTTAATTCCTGTGAAACATTAGACAAACTTTTAAAAATTTATGCCCGCATAATGCTTCCAGAGGAACCATCAACAGCTCTCCAAACATGTATCACAAAAGGTTTTGAGTGCTACAAGTATTTTACCATGTCATGATTTGTGGAAAGTATAGCCATAGTTTATTTGATCTGATAAAAATCTTTGCAAAGATCAAAAAGGTGATTTCGAAACCATGAAAGACCATTAGTGCCCTCGGATATTTTGTCAGTTTATTTTCAAAGCTATTCATTGCATGCCAGAGTTGCAAGATGGACATCGATAACTTTTATTGCACGAAATTCAAACATATCCACCTTCTCTTTCAGTCAGTGGTGAGATAAGAACATGTATTAAGGCTGATTTGACACATATTCTGGAAGGTATTACTGATAAAGATATATTTCCAGGCTTAGCTGATGCTGTTATTTATGATGGCACTGCCCTTATACATTATCTACCTCCAAGAAAGTCGAAGATATTTGCGGAGAATGCATTGGAATTCAGTAAGACAGTAGTGATTGATGTAAAAATATCGTATGGGATATATACAATGATGAGGGTCTAAAGAAATCTGTGCGGCAGAAAAAATGAAAATGGTTTACACCGTCAAGTCTCCGATAGTGAAACATTACCTAAAAATTGGCCAGACTTTCTTAGGAACTCAGACAACAATAGCAATCTTTTACAGATCTCTTCAATATAATTTGTCAGGAATAGATATGACATGTCTATAGTCAAACATGTTGAGTTCAATTCTGTGACTTCAGAAAATGCCAGATCTTGTAGTACCGGATCCTTTTAAGAACACTTATAGAAGCTGATAGCAGACTTATCCTTCATGCTCATGATGCTGTTTTGAATGGTGAAAAATCTGTTGCCATCCACAATGTAGATACTGATGGACTATTCATAGCAATATCTTACTTCTTTATGCTGGAAATTCTAGGTCTCATGATGGTTTGGCTAGACTTTAGTGTTAGAAAACGGAAGATATATTGCTGGGAAGTCTATAGCATTTCGAGAATTTCACTCGTTCACGGGTCTCGAAACCAGCTCATCTTTCTCTTTAAATGAGAAAATTAAAAATTGGAAGTACTGGTTAGTTTTATGAAGCGACCTATGCATTTGCAACTTTATCAAATCCATCTCAAATGATTCCAGCTGATACGTTTGATGTTTTAGAATAATATGCCATTCTTCTCTGCGACCCTGAGTGATTGAAGCTCCCTAATAATCAGGTTCAGATGGTTCTTTTCATGCCTAGAGGTAAAGCATTGGAATACATCCCTCCTACTTCAGCAGCCCTTCAAGAGCACACAAGGCGAGTTGCATACCCGGCAGTGCATATTTGAGGGCAAGCATTTTACATTAAACCAGTTATTACACTAGCATAGGAATGGGGGTGGACTCTCAAATATGGACAGTGAATTCCAAAATGGTCAAGGTTACCAGTGATATCAGATGCCTGTAGTGAGCTAGTGAAATGTGGATGCAAAAAAGGATGTGGACGATGTTGTTCCTGTAGAACTACTAAGCTTCCATGCTCCCTTTTGTCCCAAAACTGTACATCTACCTGCTTTGTCCAAAGGTAAATTCATACCATAATTAGATGTAAAAGAAGGTTATTTTCGTGAATATTATTTTTTTAGTGAACATATGCCAAGCCATTTTATTAGAGATGATTTTAAAATCAATTGGTAAGCCATTGGTATTGTTAAAGCAAAGATAATGAGTAGCTGATAAAATATATTATAGACAGATAAATACCATCTTAAGTTTTTTCTAGACAAATGGTGATACATGTAATGAAAGTGAGGCTGTATGGCGTTATTATCACTAAAATAGAATGTATTGAAATATCCCGTGACAAAATATAATGACGTGATTATTTTCCTGTTGAAATCTAATCAAATGTAAATATTTCAAAATAGGTTTTCATAAAAACAATAATGTATATAGCTAAGTTTTTTTTTGCAACCCTGATATTACAAATGTTTCAAATAAAATATTTTTAAGTTAAACATAAAAATAATTTATTTTAACCATGTTTAATTTAAAGAGATTAAGTTATAGTTTACGGACAGCAAAAATTCGTAATTTACTAAGGTCAAAGCTTTACAAAAAATTCTAAATTTGCAAGTTTTTCATATTTTTAATTCTACCAATGTATTAAAAGGCCTCAAAACTATAGGAAAATACATGTAACAAGATATATTTCTTCCCATATTGCAAAAATGAAATATAAACTTCCTGATTTTCAAAATGGTGGCCTTAAAGGGAGTTAGGAGGCTTAATTAAGTCTGAGACAATTTTTTTTATGAATTCATCTCATCCATTATGTCTAGAAACCCCAGCCACGGTAAGGAAAATAAGCTACGTAATTTTGGAAAAAAAAGTCTTTGAATTTTTTTAATAGGATGCCATTTTGAGTTGTAAAGGACATTTTGAGGGGGCCCCCTTTTAAAATGATTTACTTTTGTCAAATTAAATGCCTGCAAATCCGCTTGCGTATATCATTATTTGCAGTTTATTTTTCGTCAAGGACAAGGACTATTAGTGGCTAACAACAAAGCGATCAGGTCGGGCAATGCCACCAACCTAGTCTAATGAGGTAAATTTTAATACACTTTATAGCCTGATTAATTATTATATATATGACAATGCCCCTATTCCTTGAAATTAATTAAATAACACTTTTTGTTAATATGCCATGGCAAAGTTTAAAATGACTCTGCTTACAATATATCTTTATGTACTGTTACTTTCGTTTTAAATAAAGCTTTAAATTGAATAGCTTTGGCATAATATTAACACCCACATTACATAAAAAATTGTCATCACACTCATAACTATAACTATAATTTTTTGAAAGGCAATGTTATAGTGTCAAAGTGAAAAAAAATATCTGTACAGCTAATTTATAAAGATACGATCGTTTAAAAAAATATTAACCGTACTCTTTAAAATAAAATGTAATATTTTGTCATCTTTATAGGTTAAATTGATCATACAGGTTCACATTTTACTTCTCGTAAGGACTAATGAAATATAAAGAAGGAAGTTAAAATTTAGAATAATCGCACACCAAATTTATTAGTGGGAGTTTGGCAAATATTTACGAAAAACCCTTCTAGGCACAGGCAGCCATGATTCCAACCCTGACTTCCTATCTCTGGAAATGTAGTCTATTTCTAGTGTGAATCCATAAACCACGCTCTCGCTGATAAGGATATTCTCTTTTTTAACATTCCTACTGGTTTTAGCCTAATTATTTCCTTTTATATTTGTAAGTAAAGTAAGTAAACTTGTATGTTAGTGCGAAGCTTTAGAATCCTGATAAGCTTCTTAAAATTAATTAATCAATTTACAGTATTTCTGGTGACCTAGCAGTCTGGGGGTAAGGTGTCAGACTTCTGTGCTGGCGGCCGGGGTTCAAACCTCGGTCCCGGCACAGATTTATCTGATTACCAAACCCTTCCTATCACCTCTGACAAGACATCTTGGGAATGTGTCTAATGCCAGGCCTCCACCGTAGTTCGGATTCCACGTTAAACTGTAGGTCCTTCATTTCATCTCGCACTCACCCTACCATTACACACTAGCGTAAGTGCGTCCAACCCGAACGGGTAGTAAGACGCGGTGCTAATAATAATAATAATAATAATAATAATAATAATAATACAGTATTTCCCCACCTCACCCCTTCCTTTCATCACTTTTCATATCCAAAAGACAGAGAGCAGTTATTAATGAAACTTTGACAAATAAAAAACAATTCAAATCGGTTCAAAAATATTAAACATAAATTTAAAAATTAAGCTTGAAAAACCTGCATCGATGGTCGCATGGTCCAACGTGTCACTGACTGACTTGCCGGTGATGGTAAGATCGTGGATAGAATATCGGTAGGGTGTATTGAGGGTAGTTTCACTCAAGTGTTTCCCACTCTTCCTCAACTATGTGTAGAGAGGGAGAGAGCTTCAAGAAAAAAACAACTAATATATCTATCTTCGGCAGTGGATATTTTTTGATAAATGTATTCAGTTAATTAATATGAATCTAATGATTTGATATATCATTTAAATCATCTATTAATATTATTAAAATCCATATTGTCCTAAGAGCTGAACAAAATTTGGTCAGAATGTTTATGAAGTCCAGAAAAACCAGCTGCTTTCTCAAACTCTAAGGAATAATATTAAATCTTTCGGTCTATTTCAATTTTATATTGGATTATAGTTATGCCCTTGGACAGTAATCGAATCTGCAAAACATTAATTCTAGGTAAGTGGGTCTACTTAATTTATTGGTATTTTCAATTAGGTATTGAACTCTACATATTGAGCTGATTTTATTTTCACTTGCCTTCTTTCTTTTAGAAAATTTCAGAAGGCTCTGAAAATTATTATAAAATACAATGTATATTTCTGATAACGTTCCGTATTTTTTTAAGAATCGGACATAATATTTTTATAGATCATAAAATAGTATTAATTAGGGTTAGTGTATCGAGAGTTGGAAATTCAGCCCATGCAACAAAAAATTCATTGATGAAAAGTCATCAGGACCTGCACTGTGTATTGAAATGTGATGAGTACCTACTTGAATAATAGCCTCTACATTTTGCATTAGATATTTACTCTTAATAATACTAAAGTTCTTTGCCAGAATTTTAAAGTGATCTAGCCACAATATATGATTTGAATGAATTAATGAATCATATTTATAATTTAGATATGTTGACTTAAAATAAACAAACAGCAAATAAACATATATCTAGCTCCCTTTATTCGATACTTATTTTTGCTATAGCTGATAGATATATGTAGCTAATTTCAAATGGTTTTAGTTTGATATCGATTCCCAAAGATTTAATGTTTCTTCAAGAGCTATTTTCTAAAAGTTTTTCTGATGTATGTATGTATGTATGTATGTATGTATGTATGTATGTATGTATGTATGTATGTATGTATGTATGTATGTATGTATGTATGT